>JABFOV010003432.1:0-16431 GCA_022817685.1 Aradophagus sp. ZL-2020
GTATTACTTCTGCCCTGGTCACAGGTACGTGTATCATACTCGAGCGCAAGCGCCCTTGGTACCTAATATACTATTTCACAATCAGGGAGTAGATAAAGTGGAACTATTCGTATCCACGGGAGACAAAGCGTTCTCGGGCATGCACCGTCGAACGGGACATCAAAATCCACTTTTAGTCCTTTCTGCATTGTGAAAAGTATCGTATCAACCTCGGACGCAATGGCGCCCTCGGCAATAATATACTACTCTCCACCTCACAATTTTTGGCATCTTGTACATTCAAACAAAAAGAAAACTTCAATGATCGACAAGCAAGGAACACTCTCCCAAAGTGAGAGAATTGTTTGGTTGTGCTTATTTTGAAAAATCATTTAATTTTACAGTGTTATTTAAAAAAACACTAGCCTAGTAACTAAGGCTCATCATATTCCTTTTGCGAACAATTCTTTACAGTTTCATGTCTCGCGCAACAATAAGACCGAAGAATCCAAACATCGTATGACAAATGACGAGCAAGTGTCCCCAACGATACTTTAGTTGTCGAGGCGATCAGTCACCGGCGACGCGTCCCAATCGGTTGGACAAAGACGGGCCCGCGGGACACGTGTGCAGCAGCGCTACCGCCGGCTGCGTCTGCAACGATAAATCTCGGGAGCGAGCCGCGCGCTCGGAGCCCACTTAACGGGGTTAAAGCCGTTTCACTTGCATGGATCCCGCGCGGCAACGATAACTCGTGTTAATTTGACAGTTAATTAAGCCTCGTCGAATCGATTATCCCGCGGCATCTCGCGCCGCTCACTTCCGTCTTCGGCCGCTGCGCCCGGGGACGGATAACTCCCCGCGCGCTTTTTATCCGCGGATCGGCGATTCATCAAAACCGCCTCGGGGCCCGCTTCTGCCGAGAATCCGATGCAAGACTAATAAGCGGCTTGTACAAACATCACGGACAAAAGCCGAGCGGCTTAACCCAAACCGATACAGTCGGACCCCGCTTATTGCAACCCCGCTGCATCGCGAGACCCCGCCGATCGCAAGCAGTTTCGTTTCGTACGAACGGCGCGCTAATTCAACATTCAAAAGCCCCCGATGCTGAAATTTCGTGACAAAGTGATAATAACATTTTGTACATGAAAATTATTAAGAAAATACGAAAATATTGACAGTTTTGACATTTGATTTAGAAAGTATAGGAAGAAAGATTACCGTTGCTCGATGTGATTGCAATTTCGGGGTGTAACTTGAACAAAACAGGTTGTTTTGTTTGTTCACGCATGCTCCATATCTTTATGTTGGTACTACAAACATTGAAACATTTGAATTTGCAATAACCGGGATCCGAGTGTATTGTCACTCCGATTGATTTTCTAATCGGCAACTTGAGATGCTGAAAATAAGGCCGCTTTTTCTGCGGCGCGAGGAAAAAAAAGGAACGCGAAGAAGAAAAAAACACCCCGGCGCACTTAGCGACGATTAATGTTTGTTTTCAATATTCAACGCTAATGGGGACAATTATTCAGATTACATGCGAAACGCGCGGTGGAATGCGCAAAAGCAAAAAGTAACACGGCGCATTTTGAATTGTCATTATGTTCTGCGCGCGGCGATATTTATCATGTTACTTTTACGAAAGCGTTTTCGCAAATTTATTCCCTCGCTTTTCTTCTGCGCTTTTAATACATACTTGTACGAAACTTGAGTATATTCAATGGTTATATTTATCATATTACTGTCAGATGGCGTCACTAATTCCACATTATTACCTGTAGTGAGAGTAAAGTGACAAAGATGCCGGTAATTTCAGCGTGGCTTGATTTTTATTCGCATATAATAATAAGCTTTCTTTTACTTTTGTTTACAGTCTATCTGCTAATGATGGTTCTTTTTTTTTCAATATCATTATTATTATTGTTATTATTTTTGTTGTTGTTAAGGCGTTATTACCGAGTTAAAAGAAACTGCAAATGAGAATGAAATTAATAAAAAATAGAAACACGTTAACTCTTACGTCAACTCTTTCGCTGTCGTTCGGTGCTCATGTTTTTAGATGATTTTATTAATGCAATTCTTGATTATTCATTAATGTGATTTGCAAAAAAAAGGTTGGGATTAAAAATAGGTTTTATTATTCCGATGCTTTATGACCGTCTATTAATTTGATAATCTTCAAAGGGTGTGGAGCATAAAGTAATCTACCGTCTAGTCCGACCACTTGAGAATCCCAGTAATTAATTTTTGTTTGTACAAGCAATCATAAAAGTAAAGTAACACGTCTCCTAGTTAAAGCTTTCGCATCCATCTGTGTGTAGGAAAGTTCAAACATTCGAGTTTCATTGCAGCAATTATAAATGTATTCGCTCAACACTTTTTGTAATGTTTAATCTGTTTTGATTTTCATGAAATACTTCAACTGTTCTTCAAGTTTTGGTATCTTATGAAAAAAAGTTGGCGTAAATATAAACAAACAGTTATCAAAACATTCAATTTCTAATTTGAATTATAATTTGTACTTAAATAAAAATCATTAAATTTTTTTTCTATTCTAAAACAAATTTTCCGTCAGCTTTTCAACAAGTTTTAAAAACTTTTCCCTCGCCAATAATTTGATGTAACTTTTAATCATTTTTGTGTGAAGAAAATGAAAAAACTTTTGAAAAATACTTTAAACTTCAAATTAACATTCATAAACATTTACTAAATCCTCACATTTCTAACAAGTGTTATTGTTTTGTTTAGTTATGTATTTAGTTATACATTTTTAATTAACCGTTAATCACAACATTAATCTTTAAATGGTAATTTTATTAGTTACGCTTCCTGATATAAAATTTTTACCAAATATTTCTTATGCAGATTCATCCTATACAGGAAACACACCAATACTTAATTCGGGTCATAAAATATGTATAAGCATGTTTGATATTTCGTACGATTATATAGTTCGCACATTGAAATATGTATCTCTTTTCTAGTCAAAAAAAGTATTCCTTATTGAATATTCATCATTTCATGCAACAATTTAATTGATTAAATCAGCAAATATACATAACCATCATTACATAGGTTTTGTGATTCAATAATGGCGGTCAACCAATTATAATTGAATTTAAATTTTTTGAAATAAAATAGATTAAAGTTCAATAAATTTAATGATTTTGATGTGTACAGTATTATTAATTACAACGTATTTCAAAATAAAACACAGATTATTAATAAAATAACTATTGCATTTCATCATATTTTTATTGCTGACAATAATTACATAACAAAAAATAATATAATAAAAAATGTAATAGCATATAAAAATATCATCTTTTTCGTGAAATTCATACATTCATTTGTTTTCAACGAAGCAAGTTGAAATCAAACAATTAAATCAAATAAAACCTGCGATTAAACAATCAGATATTACATTCTCAAACATTTTAATAATATACAAATGTGACATTCAAATTTGACAATCAAGAATAATCACGAATTTGAGCTGAAATTTACCCCAGAAAGTAAACTTAAACCACTAGCGAATACGTGCTCCAAAAACGCCCGACTCCTGCTCCGAAACGATACAATCACTTTGCGCGTGCAAACTGCCTCCGCGTTTCACCTAACCTCAAACAATAATGTTTATCAACAAAAAAAACTATCAAATGATAAAAGTGTCGAAACCGCCGCCTCGAAAATCCCACCTACACCCAATTTCAAACCCCTTTTCAAAATTGTCAACGAGCGCAATAAAGTGGAAAAAATGTGCGAAAAAATTGAAATAAAAAGAGAACAAAAAAAAAACTGAACAAAGGTGCAGTGGTTGGAATGTGCGGTTTCTGTCATCGGTGAGTGTCGATAAGAACCCTTGAGAAATAACGCGTTACTTACCGAGCGACCGTGCGAATCGCGGCCGTGGGAACGTCAAAGCCGAGTCGAACTGGAGCCGAAACTCTGGCGCGAGGTTTTGACGCGACGCGGATGTGTTTCTCGGCGAGGTTCGGGGTTATGCAACACGCAACTAGTGGCACGCGCGGGACGCGAGCCGAAAAGGCACGGACGGGGTCCGCGAGGGCGCGGGCGGGACGGGCGGTCCGATTGGCCGATCCGGTCCGCCGAAAAACACGACTGACAGCTGGCGTGAGAAAAAACCGCGTAGCTCGAGCACGGACACGCGCGCAACTACGACACCTCGTTGGCTGGTCGCTGCCTCGGACCGCTGTCTTCGTGCCTCGGCGAACCGCCGTGCGGCCATCCGCGGCGCCACCGGCGCCCCGCCGTGCTTCGCCCAGTTGATCACAACTTATCCATTACTAGTCCACCTCTCAATAACTTCAACCTTTTCCCCGGATTTCGTCGAATGTTTTTGTACTTTTATTCGACATATTCTTCTGATGAATGCTATTATTTTTTAGTCAATAATGATAAGTTGGTTTGGAATAATCTTATGGTATTTTTATGAGTAATGATTCTTTATTTGTATTTAGGATTCATTCAAATCGACCAAGTTTTTGTTTTATGCTAAATGTTTTCAAAGTGGTGGAAAAAGGCACATTGGTATACGTTCCGTGCACTTTAACATGAAAAATGTCTCAACATGAGACACTTGTTTTTACATTATACTCAATTGAGTATTAAGCATTGATGATTTTATGTCATTCAAATAGAACTTCTTTGAGTCAATGCAAATTCTGCAAGTATTTTTGAAATGTATTGAGGACGTAGATTTGAAATAATTTTACAGACGTTTCATAGTTTTTTTATAAGTACTAATCTTGTACATACGGAAACATGTGAAAGTATCCCAAGTTCGACAAGAAAACTATATCGAACGATCGCGGGTCTCAGAAACAAAGATGAAATCAATCAACGCTTGTCCAATGAGAACCGGAGATGAAATCTTCAAAGTCCAAGCACTAGCCTTTTTTATTTTTATCGTTCATTTAATTTATGAACAATTTGAAGTTCCGTGATTCGTCGCTGATTCTGACACTAAATGAATGTGAATTTGAAAAGGCTCGTCTCTTCAGTGATTAGTTTCAGTATTGTCAATAGAAGCAATTCTTCAATTTCATTTCTACACAACATCAAACACCAAAATAAAAATTAAAATCATTGTTAACATTTGTTGCAAATTAAAGTTGCTGGCGTCTACGTGCAAGAAGTTTGCAACGAATTCCCAATGCCATCAATTTTCAATCAAAAATAATATACTTTTAACGAAGAAAGTAAATGAAAAAATTGATTATTTCATTTTATAACGCGCTGATATAAATTTAAGTTCTGATTTTGATTGTTGTTGAACGAAATGATAATTTATAGAAAATTCGTTGTAAATGAACATTGCAAACTTCTTGCACATTGACTGCTTACACATTATTAAACACAGTAAATGATTATTATAATATTATTATATATATATTTATTTTTTTGCAATTGGGTTTAAGCACACTTAGACTTCATCTGCATTTTTCGCAATAAACTGCAGTAAACACTTTGTACACGAAGAAAAATGATATGTTACAAATCAACAAACTTTTTTACAGGATATATGCCGAAGCTTAGTTTTATTTAATAAACATATCCGTATAAAGTTACCGAACTGTTTGGTATTATTCGTCGAATATAACAAGTAGTATCGAGCAGTTTGGTAATTTTAGACCGATATGCCTAATAAATAAACCCGAGCTTGTGCATATATCTTCTGATTATTGAAAAGTTTGATAATTTGTAACGATCCATTTTTCACAGTGTATTGCAGCTCATCAAAACATTAAATTGCACGATTGAAAGCAGTTAAATGGATTGAAAACCATCGTTGTTGATCCAATTTTAATTTACTATTATTAACGATTTCATAATCATAATATGTCCAGAAATATTTAGTAACTTTTTTTGTATACTATTTACTATGAATAATTCACGTTAATTATTATTATCATTATTATTATTGTTATTACGACTCGTTGCAATTGTTATCATAATCGTAAAACATGGTACAAATATACACGTCGAAATACCATTCCAAGTATTAATATATTATATCACCAGGAGCGTGAATAAATTCAAATACAAATTAACGCGGTTAATATTTTATAAGAAATACTGAGCGCGCAGTGACATCTTGCATGCGAACGATTCACTACGTCCACCATTCCGAACAAAAATAAATTACATAAAAAAATAATCGTACATTTTCAAATGCCATAACTAATGCTCATAAGTCAATACAAACAACTTTTCATTTCCAATTCAGTCCAAATTTTCGTTTTGTTACGATTAATACATTTTTTTTCTTATTGATTTTAACCAAATGAAATCCTACGTTTTAAGTAACGATTAATTGTCAATTACATCATACCACCCGCGATTAATTGTTTATTAAAACAAATAAACACAAGCGTTTTGCCGCGCAAAAAAAGGATTACTCCGCGCGAGAAAAACGAAGTCGCGCGTCGTAACGTTATCGGCGGTCGATAAAGCGTCGCATCTGCGCTGTAATGACACATGCCCGATGCTCCGGATTTCACCCCCCTACGGGCGCTATCGCTAATTGGCACTATTGGCAGAGCTTTATTAAAGATGGCGAACGGAGGGTAGGGCAGTGCAGTCGATCCGCAAGGAAGTCTCTTCCTCGAGGTGTTTCGCAGCGGAAGCGGCGCGTCTTTTCAGGTAAGTGATTTTTGCCACTGATTTAATCGGCCGCGCCAGCGGGGCGGCTTTGCTCCGAGCAGAGCCGCGAGCGCGACGGACAAATAAGCAGTCGCTCGAAAGACGTTCGGACAATCACTTGGGAAGTTCAATGCGCACATACGTGTGACACTTAGAGACGATAACGCGCGCGCCAAATACAAATGTGTGCAGCGGCTGCGGCGCTTTTTTCACCAGCACACGTGCGCTCCAAACGATTAAATGTACGAAATTAGAACTCACTTGGTTGTACACTTTTAACTCGCAACTGTAATGATGATGATCGATAAAGAGAAGGGTAGCGGCGAATAGATGTTGCAAGGTTCAACACAGTCAAACGGATTAGTTTGCTTGTTTTATTGGTTTAAATCAAATTAACAAATTGTTCAAAAAGGTTTCGTGATTTTCGTTTATAAACTAAGGACACGATGGAGTTAGATTATTTAATATCTGAATGATTTTTTTTTTTTTTTTTAATGTATGTATACAATTGTATTGCAGAAAAAAGTGTGAGATAGTTATCTTGTGGCTTTTAACTAAAAGTGAATACATTTTTTTATTGCAGTTATAGTAATCGGCCGTGAGTAAGAATTTTTAAAAGAGCTCATGATTTCTTATAGTTTTTTATTTAAAGCAATATTAATTATTGATTTTTGTTGTATATTTAGTAATTATTACATAAAGTGAAAAATGTCTTGCTGTATCATTTACAAACTTCAGAAATGAGTTTTAAATTGTGATTTGTGATTCAAAATACATAATATATTTCATCGAGTGTTTTATTTTAAAGAGCTTATTTTTGTAGCGAACTTGAGCGATGAAACGTGAAATTAATTTGGATAAAGAGGATCCACGTATTTTGTGTTTATATATAAGTTAGCGTTTAAAAAAAAAAAACGATTTTCATGAATTGTAAAAAATTATTAAATATTTAACAAAATAATTAAAGTAAGGAAAAGTGATTAAAATTCTCAATTCTAATATTTTGTGTCACAATAGAAAAAATAAAAAAAAAAAAAAATGAAAAATAATGCAAGTCCTTGAACTTGCATATAATGTAAACGCACAACTTATTATACGCATTCAATTCATAACTTATGTCAGAGTATTTTGTTTATGTAAGTCCAACATTTATTTGAGCTACTGTAGCGACGTTATCTACTAGTTACATAACATTTTTTTTTTCTTTTTAGTACTAACTTATTTAGTATACATTCATTTTCTATCACATATTACAATTAACCCTTTCGCCTCGTAAAACAAATATACTCGCTCACCAAAGTTGATCCTGACAAGCGTAGGACGAGATATCTCGGCCAACGATTTCGACGCTGAAACGCAGACGAGATATTTCGTTATGATTGGCAAGATATTTCGCGATTTGCACCAAGTTATTTTAATTGTTTATGTTTAACCATTACTTTTATTTATATGAAATTTTCGAAACAATTTTTTTTATAAATTTTGTAAACTATAGATAATGTAGAAAATAATACTTTCTATGACTTTGTCAATTAATATGAAAAACATATAAAGTATATTTATTTTGAAATTTAATTATTAAATATAATTTTTTATTAATTTTTATACTTACAATTGACTAAATTGTACGTCGAATTCTTGTTACAAAATTCTTATTACAAAATAAATGATCTATACTTAATATCAATAAAGATTTATACACTAATAATTAATCAATTCTTTTTGTTTACTTTCTGTACTTGAAAAAATCAGTAGAAAATTTTTAACTTTATTAATATATGTTAATAATTGTATATAAAAACAACTAAAAATATACTTAAATAACATTCTGCAAATTGCGAGATATCTCGCTAGTCATGACGAGATATCTCGTCTTACGCATGTCAAGGTCAGTTCGACGCTAAGGGGTTAAAGTACTGTAAGAAATTGTGGAGTGTTTTATCTCTTGCACTGTTAAATTTTCTTGTATTGTGTAATCACTTCTCTTTTTGTTTGTATTTATTAATTTTTTAACAAAACATTCCAGCACATGAATATGGACATAAAGTAATATTTTTGACAGGACTAAAAGCTTATTTGCATGTGTAGTTAAAAAGCAATTCGAACAGAATTTTGCAGTAGGCAAATATACAAGAAAAAATTTTCATTTTTTAATGCATGATTTTCATTGAAAAATAGACAGTTTCCACCGCATCGATCGTTTGATTTATAAAATACTGCCAAGTTGAGCTCGTACAAACGATTTATTCAAATAAATGCAAACTGAATATAGAATGTCTATTGTGAACTGATAGTATTATTTATTGATAGTACACCGGAGACTATATAAATATGTATGTGTTCATATACATTAATCCATATGATAATAAAAAAAAAAAAGATTAAATCTTACCGACCGTCTTTTCCGGCGATTGTTTATGAAAACAGGCTTAACTTTCTGAGAGTTCACTATTAATTTGGTAACGTTTATTGAGAACAATTTATTTCAACAGTTATTACTTTTATAGTAAAGATAAAATACACTTTTATCAACATCTCACATTTACGAGAAATTTTTCTTAAGTAAAAAATTTTTATTACCAGGAAAGATAGTTCTTCTTTAGTAATATCTTGAATAATAATATATCTTGAATGAAAAATAGTTATTTCAAAGTAATAGATTTTATTCAATATTTTTCAAATTTTTAAATTATACACCACAATAAATTTCAAATTGCTTCGTATTACATCGTATCCTTAAATGTGATGTAATAACATTATTCTTAAAAGATAAAATAATAATTGTTTAATTAAGAGGTAAATACTTTGTATCTGAACATTAAATCAAAATATTTCATCTTTGCTAGCGTCGTTCCTATTTTCTCAATGTAGACACAGAACTGCATGAGTTAGTTTTGAAAATCTGCGCAATTCTAATTAAGGTGACTCGACTGTGACTAACTAAAGGTCTTTGGAATTCTAATTTCTTTCAGATATGGTGACGGGCTCTTCTCTATGTTAATTAAGACTTATAAACGACTCTACTAACATAGTTAACACAAAATCAAATCACCTTACTGTAGTATTCACGAAATAACGTTCACTTAATCTCCGAGATCGATAACAACCGATACGACGCGACCATAATATTCGAACACAAGTCTTGTGTCGTAGCGAGTAGAAACACGAAAGTGTGATTTGCGAAAAGATTCTAGTCACAAGAAAGCTTGCCAAATTGCGAAGCGAGGATACACAAGAAGAAAACGATACCAAAGAATTCCGAAAAGCTTCCCATCACATTCATCCTAGCGGAATTTCCGAAGCCGTCGTCGTGAACGCATACAAGAGAGTTGATAAGACTGCAAGAACGTACGCTTGACTGAGAAACATTATCAACTAATGTCACAATTAAACATTACCCTAAACACAAGAATCCAAGTAAAATCAAGAGGACCGATTCATTAGGAGGGTTTTTCGTCGAGAAATTAGACGAATCGATGTCCTCGAATCGCCGCGGAATGAGAATTCCCGGGAACATCAATGCCAGGTGAATGAAACGGAGCTAACCGATTGGACGAGGTCGGGACGCATAGGCAGGATCGATCGTGTTTGTATGCGACCGAAGAGAGGTTGCTTTTTCCATCAAAAGTGGAGAAACAATTAAGGTCAAAGCTGGAAGGACGAAGACCGGGGAGGACGAGGGTGGAAAAGCCAGTCGCACGAGCTATCGACCTGGGATTGCGCTTGCGCATCTAAGGCACGCGATTGCCCGAAACTCGGAGGATAACGCGTTGGCGGACAGTCGATCGAAGATCAGCCCGGGGAAACTATTCTTCCCGTCGTGGAGATTCCGACGCCTGCAAGCGAGACGCGGCTTCATCTTCCCGCGGAAGAAGCTTCACGCGCACATGCGCTCCGACTGGAGGCCGAGATAAGTTGCTTCGGCGATGACATTAATGCCAGGAGTAAACGGCCTCTTATCTGCGCCGCTCTGATAAAGTCGATAAGGTCGCTTATCTGGAATTACTGGTACCGTAATCGGATCGGAACGACTGCCAGTTATGTGTCACACGTTTGCCCACGAAGTCTACGACACAAGTCTTATTATACTCTGACTAATTTAACGTTTCGACAAGCTTTCAAAACCACTGGATTTAATCGAGGAATCTTTGTCCAAGACTCGTGAAACCTATCTTTTAACAGGATAAATCAACGGGTATGCTCGTCCTTACGGCACGAGCATACCCGTCTGTGATAATTGGCGAAGTCAAAAATTCCTACAACTTCTAATCAACGCAAATTCGAGGGTATATCCAACATGTCTGAGACCAGTACAGACCAAGGACCCGAAATGGATCCAAGCCAGGACGAGGTTCACCTGACGGAGCTTCTTCCAGTGGAACAATCAAGGTTCTACGAAGTGTCTTGCGATAAGGACGCAGGTGCTACAGACGCTCTTAAAGCCCTAAGAAGCTTTCCCCATTGCAGCAACGATTCCTTTAACGAGCAGTTCGAATTTTGCGATAAAGTTGACACAAATGAACGGAATGATTACTTGAGAAAAAGGAAACCCGAAAGGTGGAAGCACCTGTCTTCTGACATAACAGAAGAGGAAGAATTCGTAAGCAAGTCGCCAAAGAGTAAGAGAACCAAAGATATCGAGTCAGTGAAAAAAGCGGGTTCCAAGGGGGACCAGCGAGAAAACGTCGAGGAAGAGCCAATCAGCAAGAAGAGCGATTCGAAGAAAAAGAAACGAAAGTCTGTGAAAGAGTCGGAAACGACAGCAACGACACCAAAAAGTAGTAGTATTAATAATAGCAAGGCGACCAAAGTACAGGAGCCGGATAAAGAAGTGACTCAGACTATTGATGCAATAATTCAGAAGAACTACCTACTGGAGCGGGAGAACAACAACCTGCCAACCCTGCAGAAGTTCACCTACCGCTTAATCAATCCGGATACGGCCGATTCCGACAACCCGGAGCAAAATCAAAATGGCGAGAAAGTGGCTCAGCACAAGAAGTATGGATGCGTGATGTGCGAGGCTCGGTTTAAGGGTACCGGTGGTCTGCGGAATCACTACAAGGTGATGCATGGCGCTGGGCCACTGTACAAGTGCGACGAATGTGGCAAAGAGTTTCCGTTGAAAGAGAGGTTGAAACTGCACGTGCGAACGCATACTGGATTCAGGCCGTATAAATGCAACGAGTGCGATAAAACGTTTGCCAGGGGGGGACAGTTGGCTCAGCACCGGCGCACGCACAGCCAGGTAAAGCCGTTCAAATGCACGCTCTGTCCGGGTATGTTTACGTGCTCGGCCAATTTGTCAATCCACATGAAGAGGCACATCGGCCAGAAAGACCATAAATGCGAGATCTGCGGCCGCGGGTTCGTGCGTCGCGACGCACTGAAGAAGCATCTTGAGTGTCTGCATCAGGACGTCAGGTCGTTCCTCTGTGTCATCTGCAATAAGACGTTCAAAGGACACTTGCCGCAACACATGCGCACCCATGCACAGGACAGACCTCACGGCTGCGGAACCTGTGGCCAGAGGTTCGCTCAAAAGTCGCAGCTGACCGTGCATCAGCGCACTCATTCAGGTCAGAGACCTTTCAGGTAATCGGAAAGGATAATAGTTTCGTATTTTCAAGTTTCAGATAGAGTTTCTAAGCAAATGAAGGACAATTTTTTATCAGAAGTCTTGTCTGTCTCAACAAAATTTGTATTTATTTCTGGTAACTCTGATTCCAATGAATACTTTTGTAATTATTAATTATCGGTTTCTTTGTTTATTATTAAAGGTGGATCTAGAAAATGTTACAGCAATGACACTGAATAAATAACGTTATTAAGTGAAATTAACGCAGGGGGTGATCGATACCATTGTTTTCCTTGTTTATTTCACGTGTTTACTTGTTCGGTGTCCTTCTTTTTCAAATTTCTAAATCCGTCAGTGTCTATCGTGACACAGGCTGACCTTTTCATTGTTCAAATACTCAAATTAAAATTGCAGATGCGTCGTTTGCTGGCAAGCCTTCGCTCATTCCACGGCTTTAAAGCTCCACACGAGACGACACACGGGAGAAAGGCCGTTCAAATGCCTTGAATGTAATGCAGGTTTTACGCAACTACCTCACTGGAAAAAGCACATGAGGTGCATCCACGGCAGAAACGAGCCCTACTGTTGCAAGCATTGTAAGAGTTTCTTTAGAATCAAAAGCGATCTCGAGATACATGAAAAGGGTTGCTTAGAAGCCTCAGCAAAGGTCAACAGCGCGGATGCAAACGCTTTGAGAAACGCAAAATATCGGGGTATGCCTATCGAAAAAATGCGCTTACTTTTGGCCGTGCTCTTGAAGCGTATTTCCAAGCCAGAAAAGCTGGAGGAACTGGGTTTCGGCAAAAGATTGATAGATGAAATTTTAGAAGATTCATTGATAACGGCAGGAAAAGAGCCGATTAAAGTAGAGGGCCCCTTTTCGGAGTATGAAACTTTACGCAGCAATTTGGAACTGTTTCTGGAATGGACTGTGCCAGAGGAACACTGGAAGTCCTTCCAGAAAAAAAAGAAAACGCCGGAACAGATTTTAGAAACATTAACGGCCACGTAAAGCAGAGAAAGTTTTGGGATCTGACAAACGTATTGTTTGAAACTGTGAGTTTCAATTATTAAAAAGAAATGAAAATGTTACAGAGATGAACTTTATTGTTGCTATTTTTCAAATTTTAAATTTTATTTTATTAATATTAAAGTATTTATTATTTTGAATGAAAAATTTCATTACTTTTGCAGAAATTACATGGAGAAAAATGTTTGTATGACCATTACTGAATCGTTTGTTAATAAATAGTCAGAAATAAAATTCGTATATAATTTTTAAAACGCATAACCATCTTTGATAATTGTAAATGAAAATTTGCTAAATTTATAATACTAATCATCAACATGCAGAACTGAAAATTCTGTCTGTGTTAAAAGAATTAAAAAAGTAACTTTTTTAACATAAATTTAAAGATGGTTTTACATTTCAAAACTTATTTATGAATTTTGCGTTCATTCATTTAGTGACAAACTGTATGGTAGTTTTTTGCAGTAATCATAAAATTTTTTTACATGTATATGCAGCTAAAATTACAACTGTAAATCTGTCAGATCCCAGTTGTAGATGACAGTGGAATTTGTGCAATTCTATAAACGATTTCAAAATCCAACAGTATCAAAATACTTGTATTGTATAACTGCACAAATGAAGTTATTGAAAACATTTTCAATTAATAATGTATATGAATATATTTTTAAATTTACACCTCATGTTACAAAACCACATAAGCTGAAAAAAAAAAAGAAATTAAGCTCGGCAATTAGCGCACCGTGAATTGACTTTGCACGATTTCAAGTTACAAGGTTGGATGTTGCCTATGTGATTTGTCGAGTAATCTATTGTTTTTTGTGATATTGGATAAGACGTGAAAAGAACAGTGCCATAATTTAGTTTCATTGGCGTTTCGACAGTTTGATCGGTCGAGACAATCTATAATTTAATCCTTGTTTAAGATCGTTTTTCGAATTTAACAAAAGTCTATTGAAATGTATAATTTTGTTGTTGGAAAATCGTATAGTTATATGTTGTTCGATATTTGGACTGTTTAATGATGAGTTTGCCCCGCAATGAGATATTTTGCTATGGTTCAATAGTTTTCGCTTGTAAATCAAACTTATCTTAGTCAAAGTTTGGAGTTTAAATTTGTGCTATGTTTTAGACATTGGCATCAAATGATTACTTACGTATTAGTGAGAATATTACAAATATGTTTAATAATCATTCAGACAAATTGTAAAATGAGAATCAATATGATTTTCATTACGCTTAAACAGAAAAGTGTCTATTTAAATATTTTTGTTCTAGAAGTTGAACAAAATTAAATTAAATTATTTCATCATAATTAAAAATAATTATTAAATATAATTTCAATTTAACATCTAGAATTCAATGTAACTTATCAAAAAATTTGTCTGAGCGATGATTAATAATACTTTACAAGAAAACCTTTAAAATAATTATATTACTTTAATTACTTGATCGCAAAATTCGAAAAAATATAGTATAAAATTCCTCAGCTTCAATCTATCTTAAAAATTAATTTATACATATATTAATAAATTTATGAAACAATCGTATAAGTTTAAAACAGGTTCGCTTGTAAATTATAACATATTTTTAAAATAGATAATAAATGTGGCCAGACAATAACAATATTAGTTATAATATTATTAATAAGTAAATAAAACATTATTTACCGTAGTCAGCATGTCCACTTTTGTGCACTGTATAAAAATCATTCAACGAGTATTTCTGAACTTCGAAGAATAAAATATGTATTTTGATTATACAGTCTGCAAATGTAGACAACAGTTACTACTAGTTAACCTTTTGAATTATTTCAAAGTAGTTAACTATATCGTAAACAAAAGTTTTGTTTTCAAAAGTTATCAAAAATTGTTTATTGATAATTAAAATTCTGTTAATCAATAAATTAAAAAATGGTGCAATTTTCTATTATACTTTATACTCGAATAAGGGTACAATCAAATAACGTCAATAGTTTTTGCTTTTATTTTTATATTAATTTCCTTTTTCTTTCTTTATGATCATTATAATAAAAAGAATTAGAAAAGCGAATAGTGCAAAAGTGAAAGCAAAAAATATTGAGATAGATTATATACGAGCTAAAAGTATACATAAATATATATAAACTTATGGAAATATATATTTTGCATAAATTAGCACGCTTAGTAATTAGTCGCAGAATGTGCTTACGATTTCATCAGTAGCTGATTCGTGTTTACATTGCACTGATATCACTGCAAAAAGAATTACGTTCAATAAAGACACTTTCAAAAATTTACTTGTCATTTGTAGTTATTACATGAAAAAAATCTTACAAAAATTTGTAGCGGCCTAATCATTTTCATGTATAATTGAAATTGTTTTTCTAATAATGAAACACTTTTTCGGATTTAAAAAAATTATTTTTTTGAAAATAAATTTTATTTAGATTAATTCACTTTAATATTGAAAAGTAACCAAATTTATTAAGCGAAAAATGTTATAAATTACACTGAGTAATATTAAATGAAAAAGAAAAAAATGTTTCTTTTTGCAGTAAAAATTTGTTAATAAAATGTGCGTGCAAAAACATATCTCATTTTTCAACGTATACTGTAGAATGAAGTGTTAAAAGATAGAATATTGAGAATAGATTGTGCCATGAGAACTCAAAATAGAAAGCAAGTTATATATTCTAACGTAATTCATTTAATTGAAACTTGATAATGGGTGAAAGAATATGTATAAACCATTTAACATCTGATTTAATAAAATTAGCAACTGAAACTTTAAGGAAAATTTCATTAAAATTAAAGTTGAACAATTTTTATTGAAAAGAGAAAAATTGAAACAGTACAGTTTCAATTATTAATCAAAGATTTTTTTCTTTTCGCTCTAAGCACGTAATATACAAAAAGTTGTATGCAAACATATTCGGCTTAAATAAAGCACATGAAGAAATACAAATTGTAAATCCTAGTGATGAAAGTTTCAGTTGATTTTACTTCTATATTAACGGTACCATTTTTATTTTCGAGTTTCATAAGAACATGTAACAAATGTTTAAAAACTGTAACAGCACTGAAATACAATTTTTTAATCAAAATGATTACACGCATTCCGTTCAATGTATAAATTTTATTACATAAATTTGTTATAAACGATATATTTTTGAGTTTACACCATTTAACAT
>JABFOV010003433.1:0-16430 GCA_022817685.1 Aradophagus sp. ZL-2020
TCTGACACACCGTACTGTACATGTGTGTGTCAGGTATTGATGCATCACTCATTATCTCACTGGGTTCAAGAGCGTGTCTATATGATGTTTAGGAAGGTGTTTCATTTTTTTTTTTTATGTCTCCGTCACCCACGGTATTTTTTTATGTGTTTTTTCGCGAGGCGCCCCAAGTGTAAAAAGAAAAATTAAAAAATAACCAAGAGGTTTTGTTCTTAGAATATTTTTTATTTTTGGGAAAAAAACTTTTTTTTTTTTTTTTTTTTTTTTTTAACTTTTTTCTATTTGTGGGCAAACATAAGCAAACGATGGGCAATCAATGTGCGTTAGAAATGTCTTATTTAATATTTTTGGGTCAACGTGAAGTTGGCCCGAATATTGTTTTTCGCGTTTATCTCTGTTTGTATTTCTGGGCAAACGAAAATTTTTGGTGGGCAAACAAGGGCAATCAATAAATTTTTTCAAATTTTTACTTCAATTTTTCAGGCCTATTTCACATAGCCCTTTACATCTATTCAGCATGAAATCAATGAGTTTGTTAATTCGCTGTATGGGAATTTTCGACCATTCCTCATTTAAAATATCGAAAAATTCATTTACATTTAAATACCTTCTAACTTTAACGCGTCTGTAAAGTTCTTCCCACAGGTGCTCTGTCGGATTTAAGACGGGACTTTGACATAGAGTTGAAATTTTCAACGTTTATTGATAAACAAAAATGAATTATATATACTTTAGTAACCTATATTGGAACCAAAAATGAAAAAAATTATATTCTTAGATATTGAAATATTCTAACTTCTTCTTCTAAAAATTATTCAGTTAAAAAAATACTATTATTTACATGAAGAAAAGTCTATCAGATTTATTTTTGTTTACTAAAAAGCGTTGGAAACTTCGAAAATATACTTTGACTTGACCATTCCAATACTCTGATTTTTTTCTTCATAAAATAGTTTTTCATGTATTTGGAAGTGTGCTTAGGGTCATTGCCTTGTTGGAAAATCCACCCTCGGCCTGAATTATTTTTTACATGAGGAAGCATGTATTTGTTGATAATATCTTTATGCATAAATTTATCCATATTGCCTACAATAAGTCATAATGGACCAACACCTTTGCGAAAAAAGCACCCCCAAACCATGACATTGCCGCGACCATGTTTAATAATGGGAACTTGGTACCATACATAATTTTTTTATTTTTAGGTCTTCTTATGTAATTGATTCCATCTGAAGAAAGTAAATTAAATTTACTTTCATCACTCCGAAGTATTTCTGACCACTGTTCAGTTGTCCAGTCACAATGAGCTATAGCAAATTTTAGTCAAGCTGTTCGGTTTTTTTTTAAGAAACCGGTGGTTTTCTACTAGGCCTTTTACCAAATAAACCTTCCGCATTCAAACGCTTATTTACAGTTGAAATATGTACATTTTACCATATTGTTCTTATTTATACCATAATGTTCACTCAAACCCTTTTTTATAGTGACTGATGATTTTCGATGATCAGCAACTGACAATTTTTTAATAAGTTTATCCTCACAATTAGACCTTTTCTTTTTTTTTTTGACGACCGCTTTTTTTATCAAAAGGAAGTTCCAAACGTTTTTTTATCAACGAATTCGAACTTGGAAAAATGTTAGGTAAAATTTGTCCTCACTTTGTTTACAATTGGCTGAAAAACTTTGAATAACGTTCAAGAAAACTGTTATATATAAAATAAAATTCTCTAATAACAAAATAAAAAAATACATTAATCTAGTGATATAATACTAATTTAGTTATGAACAAAGCATGTATTTATGTATACATGTTTTCTTAATTGTTTACAGAAGTTGTAAGCGCTGACAGTGGTTTTGTAGAGATGAATGATGGATTAAAATCTAGTTCCAGTTCAACGGAAAATACTGACGATACAGGGTGCCCGTAAGTGAAAAATCTTAATCTTTAATATTATATTAGAATAAAATATACTTTAGAAAAAGCAAAAAAACTTGTTTATTCTATGTAAGCACTCAAAACAACCAAGAACTCACTTGAGTTCCCTTATGAGTAATTTGCTTAAATCATAAACACATAAAAACTCACATAGATTCATACGTGGTAAAATTTTAAATAGTATCCTGTATAGATTTTTTTTATTAAGGCAACTTGAATAAAAAGTAAAAAAAAAAGTAAATTAATTATGGATGTTGAAATATTGCAAAAGTTATCATTGAAACAACTACTTTAAATATAATTAAACTTCTAATTCCATTATACTTTGTACTGATTAAATGATTTTGTTGATTTTAGATTAGACACAATGGATGAAAAAGACGAAGTTTCATCAACCGTTTCTAATCTGTCTGATTTGTCTGGACTGTCCGAATTATCCGGCAAAGGTGAAACCAGCCATCTCTGGCGAAGCGCTTCCACTTGGATTCAGAAGCAAATTTTAACAGGAATTGATCCCAGAGATCTTTATCACATAATTATGGATTCCAGCAATGTTCCTCAAGGAGTTGATGATCTTACATTATGGAAGGTAATGTAGCAGCATTTGATTAGAAAATTCGTGAATTTCTTACTTCCAATGAATATTATGATTACTTCAACTAATCATGTGAATTTTAGTAATTTTATCTTACTTTAATAAAGTTTAATTTAATGTTTTTTTCAGTCTGGATTCATTGAACTTATATGAATATATAAGGGTCAAATTTAATTTTTATTTTCTTCAGACTTCTTTCATATTTTATGTACTTGTACAACTTTCTTTTTATTTTATGTTATTTAGTGAATCTAAAAATTATGTAATTCGCTACATAAGATTAATTTTTATATTAAATATTACTAATTTATTTATTATAATGATTTAGTATATCTTGGATAAGAACGAGCCACCAAGAAGACACAAATTGAGGCACATCAATACATTATCAGATGTAGTCCGATTAATTCGGGAAAGCAAAAACATTATTGTCCTGTCTGGTGCAGGAATAAGTGTCAGCTGTGGCATTCCTGATTTTCGTAGCAGAGATGGCATTTATAGGCGGCTGGCTCAAGATTTTCCTGACTTGCCTGATCCACAGGTAAAAAAATCTCAATTAATTAACGGTTAATACCATTATGTATAATAATCTGATTACATATTAAAATAAAATAATAGAACGAGTTTCTTATTTATTTGTTAATTGTTTTATATTTTTTATTTTACAGGCAATGTTTGATATAGGTTACTTTGCACAAGATCCAAGACCATTCTTCAAATTCGCTCGTGAAATTTACCCAGGCCAGTTCAGGCCAAGTCCATGTCACAGGTTTATCAAAGTACTTGAGAAGCAAAAAAAACTTTTGCACAATTATTCTCAAAACATTGACACTTTGGAACAAGTGGCTGGAATTGAAAAAGTTATCGAGTGTCATGGTAAATGTCAATCAATTAGTTTAATCTCTAATTTATAATTTATCCCAAAAATATGTAATTTAGATCATTATTTTCATGTTTAAACACATATTGCATTCATAGGTTCGTTCGCAACTGCATCTTGTACAAAATGTAAATACCAAGTAACAGCCAACGACATCAGAGAAGACATTTTTGCCCAACGAATTCCACTATGTCCAAATTGCAGCATAGATTCACCACTTGCAAATGGATTTAATCCAGATGAGCATTATAAAGGTAAATTAAAAAATAAATTGAAAGTATTGTTGAAATATTGAATTTCTTTTTATTCAAAATAAAAAAATATATAAATGATGTTTTAATAATATTTGTGATAATAATTATGTTCTCTTTGCACAGATTTAGTATCTCATGGTATTATGAAACCAGACATAGTATTTTTTGGAGAGGGACTTCCAAATGCCTTTCATGAGGCGATGGACAAAGATAAAGATAAATGTGATCTACTGATTGTAATTGGCTCTTCGCTAAAGGTTCGCCCTGTCGCACTTATCCCTTCCTCTTTACCACCTGGTGTTCCACAGATTTTAATCAATCGAGAGTCACTGCCACACCTCAAATTTGATGTGGAACTTTTAGGTGATGGTGACGTCATTATCAATCAACTTTGTCACATGTAAGAGCTATTTTATAGATAATTATCAAAAAGCAGTCGCTTTTAACGGCGATGATTGCTAAAAATTCTATATCAATACAATTTCTTATAATAGTTATTAAAGTAAACAAATTAATTGATTTCTTGTATTTCATTTTTGATGGACAATTGCTTAATATAATGTTACAATGTATAATCAAATTAATTAAATCACTTCTATTGAAAATATTATCCAATTAAATTGAAACTTAAATTTATTATTTAAATTTTTGATACACTGAAATAATTGAAAATTGAAAAATTGAAAATCTCTAAAAACAATGAAATTGAAATTCAATACTAAAATTGATATAAATCTTGATTAAAATTTAGGTTGGCCGAGGAGGATTACAAAGAAGTAATCTACAACAACGAAGTGTTGAAGCAAGCAAAATCGCTTTTACCTGCACAGATAACTCAGGACGATACCTGGGAACAAAGCCAAGAATCAAATAACGCTTCTTCCCAGGACAGTGTCGATATGAGCGCTCTCATAGTCCAAAACTCGGGACCCGAGAGCCAGATAAATGGAATGAGTGAGAGTTCAGATAATTCTGGCGCATCGCCGTTTCACTCATCTCACATTGAAGCCGTCGACAATGCTTTTGGAAGCATTTTAAATGAAAGTCCAAAGCGTCGTCTGAGTGATTGTAGTATTGAAAGCAGCCCTAAAAGAGTCAACTATGGTAGCACAAGTAGCGCTGATGAGAAAAGTGCTGAAGAGTGTCATGTAGTACCCAAACTTGATGATAATATTGCCAAAAGTGTCAATGAATTTTCATTTGTCAGTAGTGAGGTTGGAAAAATGATTACTGATGGCAATGGTCATGGAGGCAAAGTTGAGGAAACAAGGCCCATGGAGAGAACTTGTTGGCAATTTAAGAGAAAAAGTCTTTCTGCAAGGTTACCTGGTAAGTGCTGCATGTATGAAAAATTGCATATATACAAGAAAAGGAATAGAAACAAAAATTTTATGCAACTACACGGAAAGAAAAATCAAAGAAACTTAGTCATTACACTCAATGTACTGATTAAATAAAATTAAACAAATTTTGATTGTTAAAAATGTCATACTTTATTTGTACAAAAAATCTTACTGATTTGAAACTTCTTGTCTCATACCAATTTTGCTCAAAGTTTGTACCAAATATTTATAAGTAAAGCAGATGTATGCCGCGATGTAGTCGAACTTAGCAGCCAAATGAGGATCGTGGCTTATTTCTGCTATTGTAAGAATTCTATTCCATATTAGTATATACACCCT
This sequence comes from Aradophagus sp. ZL-2020, assembly GCA_022817685.1. Lineage (NCBI taxonomy): Eukaryota > Metazoa > Arthropoda > Insecta > Hymenoptera > Scelionidae > Aradophagus > Aradophagus sp. ZL-2020. The sequence goes on from JABFOV010003433.1 coordinate 5,348, forward strand.
GAGCAAAATAAGTAACGGTTAAAATACTTTGATATTAACACACAAAGTAAATCCTTTCTTAACTAAATTTCTCTGAGTTTTTCCGTGTAATGCATACTTTATTTTAATTCTAAAGAAAAAAATATAATTGTAAATCTAAAATTGTATTTTTTTTTTTCTTTGCAGAAAACTCGTACTATCAGTTCCAACCAGGAAAGTACATATTCCCTGGCGCTGAATTTTACATGAACGAAGAGGATTACGAAGAGCGTAGTTCTGACTCCGACGAAACGACAACTTCCACAGACGTGGGAGAGGACACGTCGTCGGAAGAAGAGCAATGTAAGTTTCTCAGTTATGGCGACATTTTAAATTTTGTCAAAAACGTCGATCGTGGACAAATCGAATATCATATCTTTCTAGGCGGTGACGACGATTTATCCGAGGTCGCCGACGGCGACCAGGATGGCGCCGATTGGACGAACGTCGTCAACGTGAACGGAATACCGCGTTAAAAGCGACTCGAGACGCGTACAATTTTAAATATAGCTGCGAGCATGAAAAGGAACAGCGCCACCTAGGCCAGCTTCTCTACACGAGCTCAAATCGTCGCTTCTCAGCCGCCAAACGTTGCACTGGATCACCTCGAGCCATGAGCGAGAGTATTACGCGAAAGCAGACTTCGCGCCAGTTGTGTCCCCTCAATCGCACTTGATCCAACCGTTTCATTTCAATATTAAATTCAATTTAATTGATTGTTTTCAATTCTCACTACGTTGCCTATTATTTTTATGTATCAAGAAATCTCATGGTGAAACGGTTCATTGTCAGTAGTGCGTTCTGAAAGTTCATGCGCGAAATTTCTGTGATTGAAATGCATAGAATATTTCTTCATTCATAAATATATTCATGAACAGCAACATTGCGAATGGAAAAAACAATTTAATTTTGATCTCTTGCAGCGGTGTATCCATTGTGTATTCCATATCTGAAGTTTCCCAGATTTATTAGGTGGTGAAGATAGAATAAGGGGAACTTGAATCAATGCCATTATTAATGGCAAATAAGTTTTAAGATAAAGACAGTATAGATCTCATGAAAATATCTTAATACAGTAGAACCTACATTGTATCAGCATCTAAAGAGTCTATGCTATCATATATCCATTGTGTAACTATTTATATGATGGGTATGTACTATGAATATATTACTAACATATTCATAGTCTTCTTTCTAACGGTACTATTATAACTGCAAGTATGTTCAGGGCAAATGTTCGGTATGCTTGGTTCGTTTACACATGTTTTGTGTAAGGTTATGTCAAAATTTAGTTTTCCTTACTTTTCGTTTCCCGACAACCCTGAACAAATGATTCGATGTAGATCTTACTGCATTGTTAATGTCACTTAGAAGATAAATCAGTGTAATAAATCTTATGTAGATACAATATTTAAGCTTTTACGTAAGAAATATTTTTTTTTAAATTCTAGGGTACATTTATCCCGAGTACAGTCGATGTTTTTGCTTGATTTTGGTGAAAAAAGATCAACGTTAACCTCTAGCATTAAAGTTGATTTTAACTTTATAAAATGCATCTCGACTTTATAAAGTTAAAGAACTTGGATTGCATATTTAAAGACAAGTTACAAAGCTTAGGATTCTTAGTTTTAATAAGATCTCCAGTCTTCTGTTATTTTAAATCTATACATAAACATTCCAATATTATAAAATACTGCCCTAGTAAATCATCTTTCATCTGCATAAAAAATTCAATTAATAATAACATAAACAGTGATAAATAAAAGCCCTGAAAATACAATGTTAAATACACCAGAGCACAAACGATTTTTTCAATCCGGAAGCATTGTAATGATTGTTCTCCATTAAGGCAAAGACATACGAACTATGAAAAAAACGAATCCTTCAAAATTCGTTTTTGCAAAAGCTGATTTACAAAAGCACGATCCCCGATGTAGATATTTATTTAAATTTATTGTTTTTTAAAACTCTTGGCAACTGCAATTTCATCATTGTTATGCAGAAAAAAGTTGAAGAGAGGAACACACTTAAGTTACCAGAAGACAATTCTAGTCTCTTTGACTTCTTTCTACGTAACAGAGTAGCAGGACGGCATTGAAACGTACGACTGACGATTTTACGTTTGCAATGATAAATTCTGCTAGAAAAGATATTTACACGAGGATGCACCGTGTAAGGGACAATTAATCTTTCAGAAGAGGGGGAACCATGTACATACATTTATCGGGCGTGAGCGCAGATGTTGTTTATTTTCGATAGTTTTTGTACACACAAATGGCGTGCGCGGCGTGTTTCCTTCAATAAAGTTTGAAGAGATAGATATTGTTATATTGTACAGAACAGTAATGCATTGTCTAAGCCATTTAATCTCATGGAAATCGGTTAGCTGTTTGGAATGGTGAATCGAATTGAGTGTATGTCGATCATGTGACCGATTTCTATTGCAATATGCACTTTCGCAGCAACGATACTTAGAATTGCGCGGCGCGATTCTGTTTCGAGCTATAGGTTCACTGTGTTCCAATTTTTTCGAGCTCATCTGGCACACTGGAACTCGAATAAGGACGACAGGTAGACAACGTGAGCGTTTACGAAAGTCGTTGATCGAACGATCGACTCGCGTGACTCGATCGTTCGATCGGCACCAGAACCGTCTTACTGAGCAAAGTATTATTTTAGTCACAAAAAGTTATTAAATATTGTTATTTATTAAGTTAAAAGGAATTTCATGATTCCGCGAATGATTGTCGTCGATGTTTGAAAAGGTATGTAATCGTTGTGATCGATGACAAACGAACAATCGAGGGGTACTTAATTTGCAATCGAAGTCGGAGGAGCATAGCGAAAAGCCAAAAATGGATCTCGGACAGTCTCTCACTTGTAAATCGTAGCTCGCGTTCGAATTCTCTCGCAAGAAAAATTGGAATACAGTAATGTGCTTTCCTTATTCCACGTGTGATAGACAGAGAGAAGACGTTCGAATGTCAAATCGTGATATATGTTAGGTGAGGGTAAAGAACGGCTGCAAAATGAACAAAGGATGAGAAATGAAACAAAAAAAAATCAAACGAAGCGTGATTGGTAGTTGACAGCTGTGTGGCTGCTGTGGCCAGTGATAAATGTGAAAGCTAAGGACATGAGATCTGAAGACTTAGATGTATTTATTCGATTCTGCGAAAGAATTTGGTTATTGTATTGAACTACAATTTGTATAAATTGATTGTAAATTCACCACGTTGATTGATCATCCACGTTGGTATCGTAGTACTAATCAATTGTTTATTTTAGAATAATCTTTTGTTGAAATTGGAAATATTTACTAAATGAAATTGTGAAATAATATTTTGCAATAGTACATAATTCTAAAATAATGACGTTACCATAAGAATTAATCAACGTAGTGCAAATTTTCAATCTTAAAACGTTATAGGAATAATGTAGTATGTTTGACTGACACATCTAATTAAAAAAATGTAATGGTGGAAAAACAAATTATTTAATTTTTCCATTTTTCTAAGTTGTTAACGATCTATTTAAATGTGCGAGAAATTTCGAAATACCTTCAATTTTTCGACATTTAAATGGATCGTTAACAACACCGAAAAAAGAATACATACAATGTCGTTAGAAAGGAAAAAGAAAAATATTTAAATTTTTGATGATAAAATATTAAAATGACTTTATACACTTATTTATGAAATTAACTTTGCACTAAAATCATGTCACAAAAATTATTTGTTTTTAAGAATATAGATTCTCTTATCTTTATGTGTAAATTTTAATACGCAGTTGATCGGATTATTTTAGTTTTTCCACTTTACGGATGTAATTGAAAATGCAGAGAAGAATACATAACTGAATCATTCGCAATAACAATTTGTCTTGTTTTGTCACACTGGCGCTGATCGATAAGATTAAGTTCGTTTGAAGTTTTCACTTTGTTTCATTGGAGCACGGGCGAATGTACAAAGCAATGTTGAATAGCTTCGCATTGCACGTTATTTTTATACGGAAGGAGGAATAATAGCATAGACGAGTGGAAGTATAAATGGAAACAAGTACTGTAGCTTGTACAATTTATAAAGTTTGATTTATTGCAAGATGATTGAGGTATTCCAATGATTGTGTCGTACAAATGGAATCTCAAAATAAAATATACATTTATAATTAAAATTTTGGGAGTGAATTAACCCTTGAAGTTTAAAGTTTTTTAAATCAATTTTATTATAAGATATTTAAAATGCAACTTTTAACCATTATTATTGTTGAAATAAGCTTTTGATTAATTTACAATCAAGCAATGACGGATGAAATTGATTTGTAAAATAAATTGAACTCTTTTGCGACCACATGTGCGGCATAAATGTTGAAATATCTTTGCGATAATAATATTAGTAATTTTTATCAAAATTACTTGAGTAAGTTTATTTGAAAAATGCTCTTATTGTCGCAGATATAATTATGAAGATAAAATAATAATATGGTTGTGTGCGGGAATCCTGGCGAAGATATATAATATATATATTATATATAAATATAAATATATTATATATAGAAACATGTATTTCATGTCGCGAGATTACTAGCTTTGTACAAATAGTGTCCTCTAATTATAATTTATCTTCCCGAATGTTTTCTACTGTTATTTATTGCTGATTTACTTTGCACATTTCTTATTGATTTCTCATCAAACGATTTAGTTTCATATTTCTTATTACTAAAGAGTCGTTCGATGTACCCGTACAATTGGAAGGTGTTCCTGCGTTGCTTTTGCGATCGCGAGTTTTATTTCGATCGACTAATCAAGCAATTAGTTAAGTGAAATAAAGTATATATTATATATATGAAAACTATGTAGACATAAAGGTCGGTTGAAATATGACAATCACGCAACTTTTATCAACAGTACTGAGGTTTAATTTACGATCATCATCGTCATAATTATTAATATTATTACTATTATATCATCATTTTTATTATTATTTAAATTGTATTCAAACGCGCCGTACGTGTAAATATTTATTATTTTAATTATAAACTACAAGTTGATTTGATCGGTACGGCTGCAAGCGCAGAACAAACATTTTTTTGTTTTATGTTTTAATAAAATCTGTTCATTTTCCTTTCATTTTTTTCGTGTTTTGAATTAAACATCGCAATGTTCCCGTTTGTGGCCGTCTCGATTACGTCAGGTGCAAACGTTGTAGAGGACAGATTTTTTTAATAATTTGTTATTTAATATTATAGTAATTAATCAAATGTTATAGAAGTGTTTCCTTTCTTTGCTGTCTGTATTAAGAAACGTTGTATGCGATTTCTATATACTAACGGATCAACTTATCTCATGAATTAAACATTTTTATATAAGAAACTAATGAGTTTTGTTCTTATTTGATTTCTCATGGCGTTTTGTCTATTAAATATTTGGCTTTCATTTTTTATACAATTTAGTGCAATAAGATATTTTGATTTTGCATTGGCGTTTTCTACTTTTGATACGCGCCACCATGTTTATCAATTCACATTTGCGTCAGACGAAAATTCAAATCGCTCGATCGACAAGAAAAATTGTTTAGCGATTATTTTCGCAAATATCAAATGGCGAATGTAATTGTTATGTAGATATCTTTTATTTCAATAGTTGAACCAACAGCTTTTTCTAGCAATTAAAACAATGTAAGGGGAAAAATGTATTCAAAATATCATGACAATATGATGAGAGCATATGGTTCGTATATCGTTCTAAAATTATTTATTTGAAAAATTTATTTAAAAAATATGCAATTATTAGATACAGTATCAACAGTATATTAGTTTTTGTGCACCGAGAAATCCATATTGTACAGAACTTTATATATCTTGTTAAGCCAACAGAATCATTTTGTAACCAAAGATATTAAAATATGGCCAAGAACTACATATAGTAAGAAACATGCATCTCATATTGTAACTTATAACCTATCACTACAAATAATATGGCGCAGCAGATTCGGCCCACCTAAGCTGTAGGTGGCGTTTTTTACATTACCAATGACCCACCTGAGTTGTAGGTAGCGCTTTTCAAAATATCGATAACTTTATTCTCAAAATCTATGTTAAATTGAAATTAATTTTTCAAATTACTCTTTTTATTCTTTCGATTGCAATGTGAAACAATTGTACTATGTATATTACAATATGATTTTCTCGGTATAATGTCCAAAAATGTCTCACTGTAAGTCCATTCTAACATTACTAACGTTTTAATTTTAAAATTACAATAACATGGGTTAGTTAAGTTTAGCTTTTTTTTTTTTTTTTTTTTTTTTATAATAATGAAAAAATTACGATATTCATGTTGTAAAATTGGGATACGCTTGTAAAATGCATATAATTTATTGCATTATACAGTAATATTTCAAGTTTTTTCAAGCTCATCATTTACCGTGTACATCATTTTTCTCCGCACAACGTCTAAGCGCATTGTAACGCAAATATAATAACTTTTCTATCATTAAAACGTTTATAGAGACGGAAACTTTGTTTTTTACAAAGCGTTAAAAAGTTGTTCCATTTGTTAAGTGTCTTGTGGTATTTTTTCGTACATAAAATGTTACTTTTAGTTGATGAAAATGATATCATTGCTGTTGGTTTGGCTTATACGTCTAGTAGGAAAAATATTAAAATGTGTCTATTATACGATTAAGATTATATCAAACGGTAAACGGATAAATAGAAGTAAAAGAAAACGAGAAAGAAATTTGAATTTATACATATACATGTATGTATGTGAAATAACGCAAAATTAGATCAAAGAGATTTAAGATGAATTGATTGTGCGTTTGGTTAATAAATTAAGAAACGATTTAATTAGAGCAATGAGAGATTATAAACACAAAACTTAACTGTAAGTGTTTCTATGTAAATTATCGACGTGGTGAGAAAAAGATTTTCTAATGATATCCTTTTCACACATCCTGGTGAAAAAAATTGTAAGAAAGGACAAAACAAAGGAATCAGTTAAAAGATGTTTCTTAATAAAATATTATTATTATGACAGTGGAACCTCGTACTTTTGGGAAGGTTGAGTATTTTTTGTTCATAAAAATGTATCGCAATAATTCAAAGTTTGTTCAAAAAACGTTTCATTAGCAGTAATTGAAATTAGTCGTTCAGCACATAGCTGCGTTTTCGATAGGGAAACTGAAGAAGTTTGCACTGTAAAAGCTGATCTTGAATGAGGTTGCACTGTAACTTGACGTCGAAGTTGCGGTTTAAAAGCACCAATTTATTCCACCAGGTCGAAGCTCAACTTTCAATGCCATCCTGCTGTAAAATATTCGATTTGGTTTTAAAAGAAAATTTAGTCTCGGTAAGGTATTGATAACCATTATACATTTAATATTAATAGAGAATATCAAGGAAATCACGTTTCAAGCAAACGGCAAGGATCTGTATATATATTTTCTAAAGCAATAAAAATTAATGAAACTAAGTACATTAACATCGTCTGTTTTTTATTTAATCTTGCACCTTTTTGCCATCACTTTTTTTACGTTTTTAAGTTTTTATTAAATTGCAAATATAATTTAATGCTATTAATAGTTAGATTATGAAAAGAGTAATAGAATCGTTATAAAAATATATTTAATAAAAATATTACGTATAAAAATAAAAATTGAAATTCTAGATCACAAGTTAAACTATGCATTGCATTGAATGAATGTTATGTTAAATTTACATATTTTTAGAAAGTATTATTACAGTTTAAAATTAAAAAAAATTCATTATATCCTAGATAAAAAAAATTTACTGCGTTAAAAACTTATGATGTGTTGGTTTAAAAACTTTCCCTTTCGAAAAAAAAGTAGTTCCGTTTTCACAGTTATTATTTGTCACATTTTAAATATATATTTATGAGCGTATAACTAGGATTCTTTTCAAACAATATGTGTTATTAAAATAATTAAGGAAAACTAAAATCGGTAAGAATACAAATTTATTTATAATCGAGGAAAATTTATTGAATATTAAAGAAATAAGGTGGATGTACCAGTGAATGACCACGCCATCAGAGTGACAAAGATAGGAAATATAATTTAAACGAGTGGTCATTCACTGGTACTTGATCTTAAGCAGTCATTCATTGGTGCTTTTACTCTATTCAAACTACTGATAAATTATCAATATACAGATTAATTTCGATTAAATATTATTCAAATTAACAGAAAACAATTTTTTTAATCTCTTTTTATTTTTCTATTGAATGTTAAGTAGTTTTTGATCGAATTTCCTGGTCTGAAAATGATTTTTTGTATTCGTCAAAATCCAAACATATTTGAATTCCTTGTTTGTTGTAAGATGCAACTGTAATATCCGTAATCAGCTGAGTACAAGTTAATTGGTTGACATCGGGTTCCGTTCGCTCAAAGTCGGATACTTTCGTGAAAATACGTGGCGTTGCTCCGTTCTATCGCGGTCATAATTTTATTATCACTTATCTTGAATTGTTTTGATTAAAAACGGAAGTTATTTCCATTAGATCGATTATTTATTTGCTTCTGAATCGGAAACAATTTTCAAAGTTCTCGTTGCTAATTAAAGCATGTTTAGTAAGCGCGCGTAATTCAAATTATACTTTAATACATATTTGAAAAAAATATGTCGTTAGTGCGTGAACGCATTTAAAATCTGCGTAGACAATTAAATTAATACTGAGAATGCGGTAAAAAAGCGAGGTAGGTAAATAATACATAAATAATATTGTGAAATGTTTTTTTTCGCGTAAAAATATTTTGATAAATTTATATATAGAATACTGTTAGTTTGTTAAAAAAGATTTTTCGGGTCATTGCAGCAATTAATAAGAGTCACTGCCTAATTAGTAGGAATCATTTGTTCATGAAGAAAGAAATAATTGACTTTAAATAAACTTTATTAAATTACACGTGTATGGAAAACAAGACCAAAAAAGAACAAGAACCAAGAAGTTGTTGATTTATTAACGAAACAAATTTTTATTATTTTTTTGTTTTTTGTTTGTTATTTAAGTATTTTAAATATAATAAATAATTTTTTTAAAAACGAAAATACAATTTGAATATGATACTTATATAATATACAATTTACAATATAGTTTAGGACAAAAACATCAGTTTAAAATAAGAGGATAAATATTAAAATATTTAACTTGTTTTTAACATTTTTGTCATTTAAACAAAAGTGTTTACGGACTGAAAAATTATTATTTATATATTAATTTTCTAAAAAAAAAAAAAAAAAAACCAATTCTTTTGATCTCAAAATAGTAGAGAATGTTGTTTAACTTCTTTTTAATAGCCTGCTAAAAAATCTGTCCAGAAACGCATTTAGTTTAAATTGTATTTAATTGAATTATTATAATTAAATGGCATACAATCATTTTTTTGTTGATTTATTAGAATTGCGAAAATAAATGACTTAATCAATTTTAACTCTTGAATGACCATACGGGGTAAAATCAAACTCAAAATAAAAAAAGACATTAAAATAAATTTAATATTATTATAGAATACAAATAAATTTAATGCTATTAAGGTTATAATTAAGAGTTATACAAACAATTGTTTATATTTGCATAAAATACATTTTCCCTCACTCGAAAATGTGTTCGTATCACTCGCCTTTGGCTCATAATACTAATCATTTTTATTTTCTCGTTTGGACAAATTTCGTACTGTCATAAACTTGTATAGTCATAAAATTCTAAAAAATTTTATGACTGTACATTTAGTCATAGTATGGGGTGTTCTACGCTCAAAAAAATGTATATACCTTAATACAAGATTAAGGTTGCGTTGAGGAACAGAACCAAGCCTTTTTTGACTATTGCACAAACATACCAAAAAGTAGCAGCAAAAGAGCACTAGACGTGCCCCATTAAACCAAACTGGTCCACATTCAACCGAGAATTGACGAATTTTCACGACCAGATTGAGTTTTTTGAATGTCCTATAGACAACGCGTGTATCTCTAAAACCAATAAGCAAGACAAAGAGAGACTTACGTGAGGACACTTTTCTAGTCCAGTATACGAAGCCAGAATTGGCGCAGGATAGACATGAAACGTGTGTTGAATTTGTTTAATTCTGGATCGAACCTGGATTGTAAAAAACTAAAATATATATATCGATGACCCAGACGAAGATTAGGCTATTTCAAATTTTGGTCGAAGACTATGCCATCTCAAAATTTCCTATTTAAAAATACATGTAAAATTTTGAGATGACATAGTCTTCGACCAAAATTTGAGATAGCCTAGTCTTCATTTGGGGTGTCGATATGTAGCCTAGAGTATTATTCATCAAATCTAGGTCAAGGTTATGGACATTTTTGGCTTGAATGTAGGTCCAGGAAATCAAATTTATGTAGAGCAAAAAGGGGTGACAGTAAAAATAAAATTTCAATGTATATTAATTTATATTTCTTACTTACTAATATTAACAAAACCCGCGCAGAAAGAAACGTTTGGCTTAACGTGTGGATAGGGGTATCCACACGTCGAGCCACACGATTTCTTCTGCGCGGGAATCAAACTACTTAGAAAAAAATTTTTAATTTCTTAGTTACATTCAATCACTTTTTTACATTTTTAAAAAGAAAGAAAACTCTACTACCTTGTGTTTTTTTTATTAAAACCCCTCGTGTGTTTTTTATCAGTTTGTTTGCTGGGCTTTACCTAACAATTTCACTTTTCAAATAATACATATATAATACAATGCTATAAAGTAAAATATAATACTTACATTGCAATTTATCGTTGTTCAAACTGACTTATTTTTACAAACAATATTCAGAGTTGTTACGCTTTTGAAATTCTGAAATTCCCAGACTTTTCCAGGTTTTCCAGCATACAAAAATTCTTTCTCCAGCAAAATTTTATCATAAATAATTTCAGTTTAGTTTAATACATAACGTTTTACACGGGGAGAAAAAATGCCATTAAACCAACAACATTTAGTTTTTGAAATAAAATTACAACTGGATATTGATCCAACATCCTCCTGTTATTGATTCTATTACGGGCCCTCCTTTTACAGATTTGAAA
>JABFOV010003434.1:0-16428 GCA_022817685.1 Aradophagus sp. ZL-2020
TTCCAAATCAACAAAATTATTTTGTTGTATTGACAAAATCATAGTTTTCAAACCAAATGATTTTGTCAAAACAACAAAAGAAATGCGTTGTATTAACGAAGCATAAGAATACAAATACGCTTTGTTCGTTTGACAAAATATTTTTGTTGCTTAAATATCAACAAAATCATTTTGTCAATATTACCAAAATTTGGTTATATTGACAAAACATTTCTCTGCGTGTACCTCCTCCAATTTGGGGTACTTTTTAAATTGTTTAGTTTAAATACATGTAATTTTTGCCTTACGGAACACGTTTACTCCAGTTAAGAGAAAAATTGGAATAAATTTTTATCCGTGTACATTGCAAATTTTACTGTATTGGTTTATCGTTTAAGTGGTAACTTTTACCACTCGGTTGACTGTGTGCGCATCATATATGGTCTTTGGACAAAGTTGGACAAGGGAAAAGTAATCTTTCTTTTTCCTATACTTGACATTTCTTTCGCGTACAAAAATGTTTCAGAAAGTAAGCTGCTTGTTGAATAGACGTTTCCTCACTGAAAAACAAATCATAAAATGTTTCAGTGTATGGACAAAAATGTTAACATCGGGCATGGCTTTATCAAACCTAATGTTTTTAATACGGTTAAAAATGTTTTACTTTTGTCAGTGAACAAGTGAACAAGAAAATTTTGTCTCTTTGAAGGAAGACAAAGTGGCGTTGTCGTTGGTTGTCACTGGCGCACTCGCGTTGATTCCTGCATTGCCCTGAGTGTCTTACAGGAACGACTTTGTTGTTACACCAGGCTTCATTTATGTTAGTGTAGCAAATTCATTTCCTGTGAAGTGAAGGCGTGAAAGCAAATACGACATCACATTTATCTGGGCTTGCCAACGCGAAACATTTTTACTGTGCATTTCAACAAAATTATGAAATCAACATTATAACACGGACAAACAAATAGCACCAGATACATTGTTCAGTTTTACAGCATCCTACGGACGTAGCACAAAATTATGATTATAAATAATATGGTCATACATTTTTCAAAATTTTAAAAATTATGATCACGGGACCATGTAGGACCATAACATGATTCTATGGTCGTATTATGACAATGTTCATCGAACATTGAAAGTTCATAACCACGATGACGTAATACTTTGTAATAATTCGCGAGTTCTGTGGAGGGGGGGGGGTGATTTAAAAAAGGGAGGGAAGAAAGAGAAAGAGTAGAATGTAATGAGAGAGGGAGAGAGAGAGAGAGAAAGAGAGAGAGAGAGGTGAAACGCGAAGAGAGGCGAGACGAGGAGCGTATCTCAGTGAGGCGATCTAGTTTGCGGAAGTTGGCGTTGTACAGGAGGAACGTATGCGCGCGGCGTGCGCTGGCAGGTAGCAACTACGCCAAGAGGAATAGGGGATCTTCGAGTCCGGGGGGTATCTGGAAGGAGGATATGATGGCTCGTGGCGTTATGCTTCGCGAACTGTTATGCTCCTCGAGCACCATCGGACCATAAGCGAGGCTACTTCACTCGGCTTTAGTCGATTTCGCGTTTCTCATTATTAACACATCGGCGCTGATTCTGCCGACTAAGTTTGAAAACACTTTAAAAAGTAAATAAATAAGTACAATAAACATTTACTATGTTGAATATTTATGAATCTTTGACCAATTTCAGTTAGTAATAATGTCTTCGTTAAGACCATGCTAAGAATTGTTTCACTTACCGAGGTGAAGATAACTTTAGCGGTCAAATTTGATTTTATTATACGATCTCTTTTTTAAAAACATTGTCAGTTATTCGACCAAGTTTTAATATTCATGCAAAATATAGCTGATTCGCGTTTCACGAATAAAATAATATGTTTAAAACTTGCATTTCCAATAAATGCATGTAAAAATACATGTAAGTTGTCAAGTATTTAAAATCTATTATTTTGAATTTTCGATATACAAGAAAAGTTAAAAACAATTCATACTTTGTTAAATTTATGGGCTTTTTTATTAAATATACACAAGTCGAACTGCAGTAATAAGACATTTTATTACAAGAGACATATTTCAGGTGTATACGAAATTTGCTGGATCAACAAATTGCTGGTTAACAGTAAAATGATGAACACGGTCACTTGTACCGTTAGCTTCACTATCTTTTCTATCACCTCAATTTTAAAAAATGTCTCTTTGTTTTAATTGGACTTGCTATATTTATTTACAGAGACGAAACGAGAAACGGAACAAACAAATTTAGAATTTATATTTGCTGTCTAAAATATAATAAAATTTACATTATTAATACGTTTATTTCATGAATTTCCTGTAAACAAATTTTCCGTTTTTTGTTTGTAAGTATTACTTTGAACTGAAAAACTAAAACATTAGTAATGAAAATAACTCAATAATTTTAAAAATATCGATAATGGTAAATTGTTTAAATTTGAAAATGTATACTTTTTAAATACAAGCAAAGTGGTATGTTAGTAGAAACTGTACCGTAATTGCAAAAGTTTGAATATTTTTTGTTACGTAATTGTCCTTTTACGCCGTGCAACAAAAAGAAAGTTATAGTTGCACACATGGAGAATTCTTATTGTTTATTGACACTAGGATGAGCACGCGGTTCGCGCTACGCCTCCTTATGGGCGTATATACCTTCTGATAACCAATAAATAGGCCATGTTCACGGTTTTTATTACGGAACTATAAAGTTTGACAAAAGAAATGATTGCGGATTTGAATAGTACATATACTTGACGTAATATACAAATATTTCCATATAAATATATATGTACGTATCCCTTGCACAGCGTATTTGTTCGCACCTTGCACTGATCTGCGGTGAACAGCATATCTTCGAGTTGAATTATCTGAAATCGAAAAACGAAAAATGTTATTAAAGAAGAGTGTATTTACAAGTCTTTGACCCGTGCTTTTGCTAATAACATCATTTGTTACAAAATGGTGGACTATTAAAAAAAAGAGACACAGTTTTGGTAAGAAATTTCCATTTTTAATCTGAAAATAAAAATATAAATAATTATTATTTAAAGGAAAACGTCCGTCAAAGACTTGTAAATACACTCTTCTTTAATAATATATTTTTCGTTTTTTGATTTCAGATAATTCAAGTCCAAGATATGCTGCTCACCGCAAATTCGTGCAGGGTGCGATTAAATACGCTGTGCAAAAGACATGTAAAAATATATGAAAATATTTGTATATTATGTTAAGTATATGTACTATTTAAATCCGCAATCGTTTCTTTTGTCAAACTTTACAGTTCTGTAAAAAAAAAAAAAAACAAAAAATATAAATAAATAAAACCGTTAACATGGCCTATTTTTCGGTTATCACAAGCTATACCCGCACTTAAATCAAATCCTTTTTTCTTGATCTCATTTATTTTCTGTAATCGAGATAAAGTAATTTCAAGGTATTACATTTTTTGCGACCAATTAAATGTGTCAAGGCAATTTTATTTTTCAGCAGATACATTCTTTTAGTGAGAGATATTTTGAAATCTGAGATTAAAAATGAAAAGAAGAATTTTCTACTTTTATAATAATATTTTGTACGAATATCTTCCCGTGATTCTTGACACAGTTGAACCAACCTAAAGAAAAAGGTTAAAACTTGGAAAAAGTTTTCTTGTAAAACAATATTTAAAAAATTCATTTTTTAAATAGCGACATCTTCAAAATTTGCATTTTGCGATCCAAAATGTCATCCTCTTAATGAAAATACTTTCTTCAATCTATTTTCATCTCGTGACTCTAATCGCAAAATTACCATAATTTTTTTAATTGCGCTGCAAAAGAACCACCTCAATTTTCTAAACAGCCATTACACCCCACTTGTTGCAAGTAATAACAATCCCTGCTGCGTCTTCTTACCTACAATTACGCGCGATAAACATCGAAAGCACTGATAAAATAATTCGAATAAGGCGAAACAAGGAATATGCAAAACTGAATGGAGTAAAACAGTGAAACACGTGTAAGAGGAAGACGGCGATGTATCTAGGCACGAGCCACGGCGCGCATATGTTGCGCCGTCATCAGCGAATATGCTTGCAAAGTCTCTGACCCGCAGTTCCTCTCGAGTTGGGGAGCCGCGAACTCCTCGTTCTTCGTTGCTCGCGAGGAAAAAAGAAACAAAAGAAAGGAGAAAAGATAGATGGAAAGAAAAAAAAAAAGCAAAAGAAAAAGTAGCAACGGCGAACTAGCCGAAGCCACGCTGAAACGGTCATTCATCTGTGGTACGTGCCGAGCGAGCGAGGGAGGGGGGAGGTTGTGGGAGGGTGTGGGAGTCGCGGCGGAGAGGCAGTCGCGAAGGGAGGGGAGGTGTGGGTTTCGCAGGGGTGCCTTGCCACGCGCGGCCTATCTCGCGCCGCGACGGCCATGCCGCGATGTAACAATTCGTCACACTCTGCTTGTCGGCGCACACGATAATTGCACTCATTACGGTTATTTAAAAAGCACCAAGGAGCCCGACCGATTAAGCCGATATCAAACTCGGCACGTACGCGCGCAAAATATATTGCCGCTGTAATGATCGGCCTGTTATCGCGATCCTTATTATTGTTATTTATTAATAACAATAATTATAATCAATGATAATGAGTCATTAAGACGGTTCTTTGATAATGAAAAAGTGGCGGGGATCAGACTTGCGTCTCGGAGACAGCAGGTATTCGAGGCGACGGTTGGATAAAAAAAAAATCTTTCAACACTAAAAGTAAACAAATGACATTTGTTTGTTGTCCTTTACAGCATTGTACGACAAATTTTCCAATTCAATTTTGAGGTAGGGAGTCAAATTACATTTCAAAACAGTTGAACAATGACAGTGTTCAATTTGTTTTATTTGAAAAATTCATTTGGAAAAAGAATAACATTGGAAAAAATGTTCATTGGAAAATTGAATTGGAAAATTTGTCGTACAATCGTTGCCAATATTTAATTGACCAGGATTTCCTTCGCCTAGAATAAATAAACCGCCGTAACAAACAATCGAAAAAAAGCTGAAAATTATACATATTATTTTTACTAGAAACATGCTCAAGAGCAAATTAGAATTGATTAGTGACTTTATTTTGTTATGACGAAATGTTTGATAAGCTGTTCATGTCTGCGTTAGATGACTGGAGGGTTGCGGAATAACGGGAGATTGTGTGTATAGAAAAACTGGCCAGACATCAAAATAATACACATTAAGCCGGCAGTATCCGAAGGACTACTTTTATTATACGCATCCTAAGACGAAGGACGGTCTTTTTTTTCTTGCGTAAATAAAATGTTCTTTTCATATCCAAGTAAAAATATTAGCTAGATTCCAGCCAGCTATAAGTTGGATTTTCATTCTTGTTGAGCGGAATTCGACTAGTGAAACTGATCAGTTGTTGGCTGTACAATTTACAAAATTAACGAAACATCGTGTCGTATGAATCGCTAATCAAAAAAATCCAATCAGACGTTGGCCAAAAAGTCGGTAACTACTTGAAGATGTTTGAAGACGGTTTATTTAAAAGTTCCTGATCAAAAAATAGTGATGAAATCATCAATAAGATATTAAATATAACGAGAAAAAAGCTATAGCCCAATAAGGGAGGTTAGCGGCCCTGATGTCATTTGACTCTCACATTTTAGATACACATTTGTATGATAAAAACAATATTTTTCCAGGATATTGGCGTTTGATTTCAGCACAATCATATGTATTACAAGATAATGCAATTTTTTTGCATAAAGAAAAGTATTGGATAAGAGTTTTTTTTCACTAAGTCAAACACTTTTAAGCAACTTATACTAGTTTTTACTGAAAATATATCTCAAAAAATATCCACAACATTTTTTTTCCAGTGGTCTTATAGCCAATTTTGCCCACAAATATTACAAACATGTAAAAAGAAGCATATTTTTAAATACAAAATTTGATGATTTCTACCGCTATTATGAGTTTCTGAAACGGTGGTACTCAGGAAATATAGACAATTTTATATGCTTTTAGGTGGGATAAGAGCCAAAGCTACTGAATTTGTTGTATAACCTGCTTAGTTAAAATAGTGAAGTTCAGTTTTTTAATTTTGGTGATTTTTAGATCTTTTTTAAACTTTTATGTGAATAAAATGACATAAATCTTGTTAAAAAGCATCAAACAGTTTTTAATGTTATTTAAATTGTTCAAAAATTCAAATATATTACGTTTAGATTGATATATCTAAACGTTGAATATACAAAAAAGATTACAAACAAGATTTTTATTCTAATATTCCGTATAATTAAGAAATAAATATTAAAATATCATTTTAATCACTATAAACAACATATTATTGATAAATCAAACGAACTGAAAGTGAAGTTCGATTGAAATTGTATTGAAAATCTCGTTGGAGCGATTAACATGTAGTAGTGCTTCTTACTGCTAGATGTCGCTGTTTTTGTTTAAGAGTGTTTCAAACTCGATTTATAATTTGAACCAATATAGAATTGGTTTGATAAATATTCAGCGAAGAATAAAGTTTCGAGCTTAGAAATTTCGAACACTCTCAACTCAAGGTAGTTAAAACAAATAAATGAATAAACCTACCTTGTCGCTGTTCAACTCCTTAATACTAGTCAAGCAAGTTATTTCAATTAATTTTAATTTAAGTAAATGAATTTAATTTTAATTTTGATTTATAATTTATTGAGAATTCAATGTTCTAAGAAAAAGGAAATAAGTATTTAATTAAATTTTAAAATTTTAATTATTTGTTCTCAACCTCATTAAGTATGAGGGAAAACTTTATTTCATGCAGGAAGGTAATTTTAAATAATTCACGCCATTTATTAAAAGAGATACCAAAATTTTAATAGAATTAAATATGTATATAAAACAACGCGAATTTAACAAGTATTTATGTCGCGACCCAAACATCACGATCCTACACTCAGAAAAATATCCTTTTGAATGAAAATTCGCCGTTTTGCTACAAAAGGATTTCTTTTACTTGAAAATGGATTCTTTTGATGCAAAAAGAATCCTTTTACTTCAATGCAAATTTTGAGGACATTTTTCTCAGTGTAGGTACCTGAAAATATGGTAATTTGGGATAGATTGTGAAACGTGGTGCCCACGTCCACAAGGATGTTTTAATCACTCAATCCTAAACGACTGAGTGATGGGAGGAATAGAAATGTCCCGAACGGTTACCGCTTTTGAGACATTTCATAAGGAAAAGAGTTTGGGTGAAAACGAATTAGTTTTTCAACATTAAACTTAAATTGGTCTCTGCCATTTTCCGCAACACACGTTGTTGATGGTTACCTTCCATTCGTTGATTTTACTGCCGGTTTGTTCCGTGGATTTTATTGGAATGTTCTCTTTCAATTTAAATCTAATCGTCTCAGGTTCTGCTTGCGCTAACCGAATTTTGGAGGGGAATTCGCGCATGACAATTTTAACGAACTTTACGAGTGGGGACTCAAGCTCACACTAACAAGAATCGCATTCGCGTTAGAACGAGACCTAATTCCCGCGTCAAATATCTAATTCTATTACATGAGTATCATAATTAATTATATTCGAATAAATCAAGAAAGTTTCATTATTTAAATTTTATTCATCGAAGAAATGTTACAAAATTAAACAAAATAAATTAATTCATAATAGTTTACAAAAATTAAAAAACAATAATGTCATGATTCCTTAACAGTCGCACAAGTTTATTTAAAGTAAAGAAAGAAAAACTTATTTGGATATCTGTAATCTCCCATTTCCTGTTTCTGCCAATTTGGATCTCATAAGGTTTAGAGTGAATTTATTGTAGAGGTGGGAAAAGAATTTTAAAATTATTGCTTGGGAGGGAATTACTCGCCAATATCCTGGAAAAAAACTTGTTTTTATTGTACAAATGTGTAGCTAAAGTGTAGGAGTCAAATAACGTCAGGGCCGCTAACCCCCCTTATTGGGCTATAGCCTTTGCAGAGAAATTAAAGATTCTAACAAATGGCCAGATTATGGAACACGACTGATTTCCACACTCTTGTCAAATTTGAGGCTCGACACGTTTATAACACAAACTTATGAGCTTTGACGAAATTAAAAGACTTTCACGGTATTTTCTTTCTAAAAGAGTAGAGTAAAAAGCATAGTAGTTGCTCAACCTTTTCGACCCAGTGCTGTTTAAGTACTGGTTCAATATAGATTTACAAACTTAGCGAACTCGGGCAGCTTTTTTGAACAGTCTTGACGCAGATGTACCTTAATAACTAATATTAGACCAAGCAGGGGATCTATATTGAAGCTATTTAGTTTAATGCAACGAGTAGGGATGGCGCTGAACGCGCGTGTTTTATATGCGTATTTCCAACGCCATGTTTGTTGATGACAACCAAAAAACGACGATGTGTAAGACTTTTAAGATCAAGAACAAAAACTAATATTTATCGATGGTGTTGATGTTAGTATCCAATAATATTCTTAATAAAAAATTAAAAAATTTACGTAGGATCCTGTGTAGGAATTTGACACAAGGACCTACATAAGAATTCACTTGCAATTCCGCGAAGGAACTTGTACCACTTGCGTTCAGATGTGCACATGATTCAATGAAATCGTAATTAAAACGGGAGCTAAAATAAATTCGTAGATGGTACGGGGTTTTATGTGAAATCCCACACCGAGAGAAATGTTTTGTAATCTTTACCCGAAAAAACTTTTCTTTACGGATTTTCTCATCGTTACATAATTATTTTTTAATGGCTACCAGAATTTATCTGATGGAATGCATATATATCGGCAACGAATTTCGGTAATCGTTACGATAAAATGATAAAATGATGAAAAAACACAAAGAGTAATAATTTTTTGTGTAATGATTACAAAAATTGTTCTCATTACAAGTACTTTCTTATGTAGGAATTCATACTATCTAAAAATTGGGGTTCCTACATGGGTGATGATCTAATCGGAACTACATTGCAACTTACGAAGGTTTTTAGACAATATGAAATCTTACGTCGAAGCTCAATTAGATTTCCATGTAGTTTCAAGCCATAATAAAGCCAGCTATAATAATATATATGTATTTACCTCTATTATTTAGATATATATAAACTTATTATATAATGTAATTTTTAAATCCTGATCGTCGATTATTCTATCGCCAATGAAACTTGATTTCCTGTTCCTGCGGTGGTTAATCGGAGTGTCCCGGGGAATTCAAATTGTGATGTACAAGTGAATAGCAATATGCGCAATGAGTTAGGGGGAGTAGTAACACAAGAAAGGGGTGAAATTGGTGTAGAGGAACTACGGCTGGATGGATGCGCTCCCTCCCTGAATTTTTACTTTTATCACTGCGTGGACAATTATCTGTGTTACTAAAGAAAAACAATCTGTTGAACATTCTTTCACAGTCGGAAGACAAGGAGATTTTTTTCGCCCTATCTTTACTGGGTAGCGCGATTTTACTTTTATGAATTGCGATTCGCATGGTTAATTGACTTAATACTGTTTTTACATACTAGAAATAAATTATTAACTTAGATAAGTATTAGTTTGTAATTTTTAGGACGAGGCAACAATCAGAATCTTTTTGGGTCATAAGTTTTTGAATTATATGAATTTTTTAAAAGTTCTTTAAAAGTTAGTCAGAAATCAGTGCAGAGAAAATCTAATAGAATTTAATCTAAAAGCATTGTAAAATTCATTACAAATGAAAAAAAATTATAAACTACACGTACAATTAAAATTACACGTAATTCTGATGATACGGGCTACATGTGAGCGATTGCAATGTTTTGTTTAAAATAGTTACCTCGTGAAAAATGATATTAAAAATATTATATAAATAGAGGGTAGGGGAGTGTGGATAAATTCATGCTTTACAAGAAACTTTTATCGCAAAAATATATTTAATCTCGCTTCGAGATGCCAAGTATCAAAATATGATTGAATAAAAAAAGAAGAAAAGACAAAAGTAATCGGCATAATTGAAAATAAGTGGTTTTTATCGCAGAATAAAGAAACGGCGTGGACAAACTGTACATCGTTGTAGGCCAAGAGTTAATGATAGAATCTGATTATGTGTGTCGCAATAAAAGTTGTGAAAAAAAGAGTGCCAAGGGGGGAGGGGGAGGAGAAAAAGTTACGAACACGCATTAAATATCCGCTTTCCCGAGATGAATGAACTCAATGGATTACTCTGGCTGACGTACGACTCTCAGGCAGACAATCCATTATATGGAGGCCTGGGTTCATAATCTGGCGATGTAGGATCTCGAGTCCGAGTTGACCGGAACTGCGCCTATGCTCTCGGCGGAAGTGCTGCTGCCACATGTAGTAATATAAATTATAATGCCCTTACGGTGCTGTTTTTTCTTTCTCCATTAGAAATTTGCATTTTACGCGGCGCGCACAAAAGCCGTAATTCGGTGCTACGAAAAGAAGCAGACATTTATATTTATATATGAATCGAAGGACGCCGGCGAAACCGCACTTGTGAAACATGGTATTATAATTAAGTAGTATCTTTTTAGCAATGTTTCCAAAGTGATAAAATTGTATACTGCAGCGCTCACATTGTCATTTGTGCAGGATCGCGAAGTTCTTGTGATTTTGCAATTAATCAATCCTATGGTTTAACAAATTATTTTACAATAATGCAAATTTATAATTAATTGAAATAAGTACTTGAGAATAATGGATTTTTGACAATGAACCTCTTTTGGACCTTTGATCCGTTTTTGTTCAAATCAACAGTCTTTTCTAACTATTTATTTGATACAAAAACGGACAAAAATTAGGTAATCTGATTATGGAATAAGTATTCCAGTTTTCAAATAAAGTAGCATTTAGTAATCGCAAGTGTGAAAAAGTAAATCGATTATTTGAATATCAATAATTCATAAAATGTATTCTTGTTCGAACATATGATAATGTCAGTAATTATTCAATAAGTTCCACTACAATCGGAAGAAATTCAACAACAAATCGGCCCTTCTTTATACTTCTTATTTGCATACGTCTTTTTCATCTAACTTGCGATATCGTCGTTTAGGCGCCAATTTTAAAATTTAAATTTTGCAACCCAGTTGGTCATTCTCTTAAAGTACATTAAAAGCAATTCTTCGATTTCAAGTGAATTTTTCATTTCACACTTAAATTATACAATACCGAAGCACAGAAAAGTAATTGACATGGTTAAAGGTTCGAATACGAATTCGCCAATTTATAAGTATAAGTTATATGTTATTATGATTGTGGACAGAAAATACTGGGAATTTTTCTTACATGACTTGTTCCAGTCTCAACCGTTTATTTATGACTCCGTATCTATTATGGTATACGTTTTTCCAGTTACTGTCAGACGTATGATTACTGTGACTAACCATATACAACATAGATTCGAATTCTCGGAATCTCTCTGATGAAGACCGAAAATTACGATTGATTATCCATTCTTCATTCCATTTTTTACTAATCTAAATATGTCGTAATACTGCAAGTCCCAATTCCACTCATTTTCAAAATAAAGCAGATTTTGAATTTGTTGATAAATACTAAGTTAATGTTTTGGGTCTGGATATTTGGGTGCATTTTTTAATTTACGTATAAAAAGTAAAAACATCGAATTTGATTTTAAAATAATCGTATGAAATTATTTATTGAAATACACCGAAAGAAATATCGCATTAAAAATTCCTCGTATACATAGTAAAAATGTCTATTTTCGGAAGCAAGTATGAGACGTTTCAAAAAAATCAAATAATATAGTATTTTTAGTATTTCCATTTTGCAACGTTACGTAATAAATTGATTTGAAGAGATTGTTGTGCATATAACGTAGTAAAGTCTGTATCTGTTCAGGCGGAACCTTCATATTAGCCGTGTTGAATTTCGGTTTCCTGTCTTATTCTTGCTGACGAAGAAGAGGGATCTAACTGCCAAAATTCTAATTAAAAAAAAATAATAAAAAAAATAAAAAACGTTGTAGTTATAAAAAGTTAATTTTTGTTAACAAAACGATGTGAATTATTGAATTCAAAATTTTTTGTTAACGAAATTGTGTTTTCAATTTATTAGATGTGAAAAGTTGAAGTCATATTAATGTTTTTGAATATGCGAAAAAAAAAGTCTATATCACATACAAAAATATTTTCAATAATTTCAAACTCATTCTTTCCTCGTCATTTCACGTAAATCTTTTTACGTGAAATCTTTTTACATGAAACTTTTTAAGTTTTAAGTTGGTAGCTATTTAAATTACCAACCTAAATCGAAGGGCTACCAACTTAAAACTTTGAATGTAAAAAAATAAACTAACGAGTCTTAAGTTGACTGGTTGAGCTGTACCAACTTTGAATAATTTTAATTCTAAATCAATAATTCTATTTTGATACTATTAAATAAATAAAAAATCAAATAACAAACGTCTTGTTATTTGAATGACAATCGAAATAATAAAATGTCGAAAATGGACGCGACAATCGATGTAATTGCACGAAACAAAAAAAAAGGGGAACACTTTTTGCCCCGCAGTTAAGAGCAACGGCCAATCGGAAATCGGAATCGGCAGAACCCACGGTCGCTTGTGAATTTCCTATTTACTTAATTCGGCTGGCCGATTTCACTCGACAGCATTGAGTCATACGAGTTTTTGCCGAGCGAATGAGGAATCGGCTGCAAGCGGCGGTTTCACGATTTAGAAATCTCAACGTCCGCGTGAGCCAATGCCAACGCGAGAAATTCTTCCGTCTTCGCAGTCGGTTTTTCGGCCGACGTAACAAGTGCACTTTCGGCTAATGAGACGTTCTTTATACAGTGCTACAATTTTACGCCTAATTGGCCACCATATTTTCGTTTTTCTTTTTTTTATACGTCTTTTTTCTACATTTTTTCCCCCGTATTCAACAGTTACAGAAATATGCCAATGAGAGAGAAAGAATTTATCTTCGAGCTTGTTATTCAATTGATTTTGACAAAAACATTTCTTACCAAATAATTGATGCAATTAAGTCAACAAAGTCGGCTATTTTTCCAGCCTGTTACGGTTTTTTTTTCCAACACAACGGATTATACTTTCTTTTCGGATAATACAATCGAATGTTTACAAGGAAACAACAAATTTCCGTGGTTTTTGATATACTTGAAATACTCTAAAAATTATAGTTAAAAATTATGGTAAAGTTTTATCAATAAATATAACTTAACAAAATGTATATTTTTGCATGAGATTAGAAGAAATTTGACAAACAATCGAAATATTCTTACAGCTTTCCAATTTTTATGTGATTTTCATCTATTTAGTAAAATCATGTTTTTTAAATTGACAATTTTGTAATTCAGTTATTCAGTGTTCCCCAATTATATATTTATTCACATCAATCGGGAATTTAAACCCTATTGTTTAAACGAAAATTAATTTAAATTTTTTACTCGAAGGGCTAGAAAAAAATTAAAACTGTTAAAATATTTCTTTAATTCCAATCGAATACGTGTTGTTTAATGTCCTCGATTGGAGGTCGAGTTGGTTCCTGCGAAAAAATCTGGTACTGACTTAAAATAAGTCTGACGATGTAAGATACATATCTGAGTTTAAAAAATCGACGATGACTTTTCAATTTAAATTTGTATAGATTTTCACAAAACAAAATTCAAATTGCATTTTCGTGGTCTTGAAGTTTCGAAATATTTGAAATTAATGTGTTTGCGAAACAATTGTAAAGAGCGTGCCTCGAACTATAAATTTTCGAAGATATAAACTTATGAAACGAGCCGGCTACTCATAAGTGAGCATTGCTATAATGATTTCTCTCACAAGGTTGCACTAATTTAATCGGCGTTCTTTCACTTCTTAAAAGTTAGTATCGTCTCAATTAGGCACGGTGAGTGATCACGTTTATGGGGGTTTACATTATAACTGTTAGCTTGAACGTTGCCTGCGGGCTTTCGAGGCTGATGCTGCTTAATGAAGGTGGCACACGTTCGTGATGTTTCACGTCACCGTCAGTCCTTATCCTCCAACGAAATTAATTACTTGTTTTGATGCCTTGTAAAACATTTCACCAGACATACTTAGATTCATAATTTTCCAACCTTTGGCTCAATTATGACATTATTTCTCAGACTCTCTTATTTCAGTTTTGGAAATCGATTTCAGTGAAATAACAAAATTAAAGTTTTGGCAACAGTTGAGTACCAACTGTTTTGGATGACTATTAGATCATGACGCCGAAACCATGAAAATGTTAAGTAGATGAAAATGATGGATAAAAGTGAAAAACGACGAGGCTTGGTTAATGATTTGCTGAATTTATCACAGGATTTTGCAGAATTTCCTACAAACTCATTATAGGAATCATAAAAGACAAACAATAAAGATGAGGATTTCGAATCGATTTGTCTTATTAAAAAAGAACGTGGTTTCAAGTACGGTCACATTGTGCTGTTTGAAATAGACCTTAAAATAACCATCATTATTTAGTTTTCTCCTTATAAATTGCACGCATCGTTGAAAGTACTTTTTATTGAATGTTAGCATATATATGTTTTAAATTAACAGTGATTGTCTCAACAAACGCCTACTACTGGTTTAGCATTCTAAAGTTCATCATTCAACATGTCAGTTTTTAAGTGTTGATTTTGCAAAGAACAATATAAGCTCGACTTAACCAAAATTCGTTCAACAGAAAAAAAAAAAAGATTAAATAATGAAATAATTGAAACTGTCTGTTTTCTCGTAAAATACTAATTGAATAATTGATATTTTTACACGAAACCAGAGGAAGGTTAACTAATAATTGATATATTCTCAATGATTTTCACGTTGACACATCATTTTCATATAAGTAGTAATACCAATTTCAAAATACCTTTATAACGATGTAGGTCATATTTATGTTTAGAAGAAAAGAAAGAAGAAAACTGTTCTTATGAAGATGATGGTGACAATTTGAAAAATGTAACTTGAAAAGAGAAGTAATCTCGTTTTGTAGGAGATTCAATGAGAAGAACGAGTTATTATGTGTATGCCCTGCGCTCGTGCGGCCATTATCGTTGCAAATGCAGCATAACATAGGGCTACGTTTCAGGAACGCGTTTATCCAGTCGTATCCGCGCACGCGATACGAGCAAGGTGTGCGCGCGTGGTTCGGACAAAAATGTCTTTCCCATAGCCAAGTGAAAATGACTCGTGCGCACGTACCTCGTTTTCTTCTCCCTTGGCAGCACGATCGCAGATCGATCATTGGAAATAACGTCTCGTTGATGCGACTAATGAACCGCGCGCACGATCGCTTCTATCGGAACCAAGCCGATTCGAATCAATTAAATCGCTTGCGAATTGTCGCTATCCAATACCAAGCCTTCGGCGAAATTTACATAACTTACGTCAGCAAATTATAGTGATTCTGGAATAAATATCGCCAGATTACTTGTAATTGAAATTGTAACGGTTGAATGGACATTAGCGAGTATTGATTGTGGTAAACATTTTTTTTCAATAATTTTTTACTTATTTGATTGATTCTTTTATTAACTTTTTTATAATTTAACAAAACGATTAAATTTTTGTGTAAGCTTTTCTTTCCGAAAATGTTACAACCTATCTTCAAATTATCAATTGCCGGCAGTTATTTGTTTGATTCTTTTTTTATCTACAAAGAAATTTTATATATACAGTATTGTTATATTAAAAGTACTAATTTACAAGTGCCTTCCTGCTAATTGATATCTTAAGACAACGGCAAATTGAGTTTCGAAATTTCGGATTCAAAATGTGCGCCAAAACCACGATCATGCCTAGGTAGATGAAAATGATCCATGGAAATGAGAAACGATAAGAATGGCTGCTGATCATAATCTAACGCTACTTGAGATTAGATTGCTCTCCGTGTGATAAAGCGTAAAATACGATTAGATGGCATTGAGTAAAGCAGTTTGAAAGCGAGAATAAGGATTGACAGAAGGCGTGAGAGGGTGAGCGCGTGCCTGTGCGGTCATCTGATCGCACCTGTCGTGTGGCGTCGCGCTCCAGCAATACCATTCCATCAAAGCAACGCGGGGGTTTGTTCTAAGCCTGCTGGACCGTGAACAATGCTTTTCGAACAGACGCCGTGACTACTACTTTCTCATCTAACGCGTCCATATTTTATTAATGGAGTCACTGTCCGTCGAATTCTTCGATTTACGGGGTTTTCAAAAAAATAACAGTATACTCCCATTTTTTTCGTTTTTTTTTTTTTTTTTTTTTTTTTTTTTTTTTTGTCTTTTCTTTTTTTTTTTAAGATCGATTCAATGTGGGCGGGTTAACTCAAAAAAATTACCAAATCCCGCGTCTTTTTCCGGTCTCGACAATCCGGAAAAGGTGACAGAAAAAATAAAGTTTCCAAATGTTCTTTTCTAAATCGACCAAACCGTACTTTTGTTTTCTCTGGCCTGGTTTGCAAACAATTTAATT
>JABFOV010003435.1:0-16427 GCA_022817685.1 Aradophagus sp. ZL-2020
ACAGTCAACTTCCATAATCATGTTAAGTATATCTATATACATAACAAATATAGATATACTAAACACAGTTTATGGAAGTTGACTGTTATGGAAATTGTCAGTGACCCATATATATATATATATATACGTTCAGAACAAAATAACAATAACAAGTATCGAAATACACTACCGTCGTTGAATATTTATTTATCCTTTACGTTAATCACAATTCTATGAAGTATCGGCCGTAATGTCGCGTAAACAAACACGTGAAATGTTCCCATCAAGATGATCAATAACGATTGATTACGAATGATCTGTTATTGGGCTATGCAAGAAAATTGCAAATAAATTACCGACGCGTGATTGCCGACATGGATGACACACAACGATATAATAATGTAAACACGGAACCAGATATTCTGAGAGGAAAAAAGTACGCAGAAATAGTGATAAAATACCGGCAGACCGAATTCGGAAGAAATTATGAAATATTCGTACGAACCTCGTTATATATCGTAACACTTGCGATATATCATGCGAAGTAAAACATCACAAATATAATGAAATATGTTCTTTCCGACAACTTCTTTTGATGAATAATCTTTATGGTCGTTATTGATATAAATGTATAAATTGTAACCGATAAATAATAAACATTGTTAATTACGATACGCGAAACTTATTGATCATAAATAATTTATTTTTAACCGTTAATCAATAATCGATCAATTTGCACACTCGTACGCCCACGCCGCTTAATCCCAAAATTATTTCCATCGTGTATCATATTTTGACACTTTTCTTCCCGCCAATTATTTATGATTGATTGCCGGGACAAAAAGTTGCGGCGATGGCGGTAAACATCGCGAAGCCCGTACTTTACATTTGTAATCTCAACTTTTGAATAGCGAAACGTTATTCGCATGATTTAAAGACCGCGTGTTTGTCCTTTTAACAGCGCTGGCAAATCCGGCCGGACTCGGCAAGTCGGCGCGCAAGTCTCTTACACTTTTTACTCGCTTCCCCTCCTCCGCCCACCCCCTCCCCACCGAACTGCGGAAACTTAGCAAATAAACTTGCCGCGAGTCGCAGTGACGACGCCGCGGTATCGTCTCGATATAAAGTATGGATTATTCCAGATATTTGCATTTGAAAAATAACCCGACAACTTTTTCTTCGGCGATCCGCCGACTTCATCCGACAACTTTCACCCCGGGCTTAGTCAGCAGACACTTATTCTAAGCCTCGGGCTTTATATTTTGCACGCGGCAATTTCGTTGCCGCGTGTTGCGCGCGATTAAAAATAATCCCGCGTTAAAAGACGCGGCGAGCAGTTCCGTGTGCGAAAAAAAAAAAAAAAAATTACGGCCAATTAAAAGGGATTCGCCTTTAATCCGATTAATCGTTAACATTGGCTAATTAAATTCTGTGAAAATGGCCAAATGTTTGCATTTGATTATCGAATAATGAGGGCTTGTCAATAATTTTAATTGACAATCTAGGGAAGGATGGGATTTTTTGCAAATTAAAATAATTTTTATCATCAAAATGTATTAAATAGTGTCTGGGAGGGAAACGTACTTTTTTTTACGCGGCTTAATACGCGGAATGAACTTTTTTATCAATAAATTTAATTTGTTGTTAATAATAAAAGGACTACTTGAAAATAAATAAATTTACAATGAAGACACTCTTTTGTTTGCATTGCGTGTTTACTTTTCTTTTTCATCGTATTTGCAAGAAAGAGGCTATTTTTCTCCCTTGAGTTTTCGAAAAATATCGTTTTCTATGTGAATTAAGTTCCGAACGTTTTTTTATCAACGAATTCGAAATTAGAAATGATAACAATCATAAAAAAAACCATAGAAAAATGTAAAATTAAGTGAAATATAATTATTAAGAAGATTTTTGTATTATTTTTTTAAGTTTTTTAGCTAATTGTAAACGTAGTGTCAACAAATTTCATACAAAACTTTTCTAAGTTCAAATTCGTTGATAGAAAAACGTTTGAAACTTCCGTCACATCATTTTCTCGTACTTGTGACAAAATCGTCCCCAAAGTCGACTCACAATTCTTGCAAATTCCACTATTTACATTTTTTTAAGTTTGAATTTTTTAATGAAACACGGTTAAAAACCTAACTCACATAACTACATTGTTTATAACAAAATATTTATCCCTAAAAAACGCTTTAAATTTTATTTCCCCCAATAAATGTATATTACGATTTAGTAACTCGATTTCAATTGCATTTCAAATCGAATAACAAAATCGATTGCTTGAGCGAAAAAAAGTTTCGATTAAAATTACCCGACGACGAAAATCCGCCCTCGGATTTCCGAAATATTTCGTCTCGTCAATAATTCCTCGTACACTTTATTTTTATAAATCCGGATCAGGCTGCAGGTAAACGTCCGAGCGAGATAAAAGGAGCTGATCCGAAAAGGGGAAGCCGTTTTCGAAAAAATCGATGCCGCCTACTTTGAAAACGCAGCGAGTTACTTGAGTCCGTTTATTTCCACGTCAATCGTTCGCATTATAATTATAGAATTAAGCCGTCGTTATCGCAAGACGCGACGCGCTTTCGCTGCGTATAAACAGGCTAAATTAATTTTACAAAATTCATACCGCGAGTTGTCAATTAAGGTTGTCAAAGAGCGCGTCGACAATAATTGTTATTACTTGAGACAAGCGTAACTATCGTTGATGGGATCGCATTATGATAGCTCGCAATCATTTTCATTAACCGTAAACCAGAAACCGTGAGTGCCGCGCAGGCACTTTTTGCCATCGCAAAATAATTCCCGTCGCCTCTATAATTCGTTATTTCGGGCCGCGTTTCTGCGTGAAGGATTGTTAATTAAATGAATAATCAATAAATAACATCGAGGACGCGTGTCCAATTTTGTATCGTCATTTATTAACTATCGATTACATATAATCAATCATAAATGATTGACTGTAATTGATAGAACCGAATTCTTTGACGTTGCACGTTATCTTTGTCTGATGTAAGTAAATGATATTTACTGTCAAATAAGTTTCCATGATCATAATTTAGAAATCGTATTTTTATCATTAATATTCAAGATTAATATTAAAAATGCTTGCATCAATAAATATCCAATTAGGAGACCGAAATTTTATCTTCGTACGTTTCAACATTTTTTTTACTTAAAATAACGGATTTTGAGGATGCAGAATAACGATTTTCACTGTAATAATTCTCATGATATTTAATTACATTAATTAAAAGTTAATTTAAACGCAAAATTTAGTTATTTCGTAGTGTAAAAAAAGACCGTCCAAATACGTTGTCATTTAACGAATTCAAGCAAATTAAAACTTTATGCTGCTAATAATAAATTCCAGCTATAAAATAATGTCCTATTTTTGTGATAGTCGACGATTTATCAAAAATGAGTATTTGTTGATTGATCATTATTGACCTATCAATAAATTAATAATTACTGATCGCTTAATTACTGCATAATTGATTCGCATTACGATTTTGATTTCACGACATAAAGATGGTGATTATATTCACATAAAATCGTTATATGTTATTAAAAATAAATTTTTTGGTTGATGCTCAGATCAAATTTTGATAAAAACAAAAATCGTTTTTTTTTTTTTTTAACATGCAATTTGATAAATCATGGACATCATTTATTATATAGATGCAAGTATTATCTTGGTTTTTTTTAAGAAATTGAAAGCCAAATAAACAACACTGATGCAATTTTCATACATATATTTTAATTACTTATGGAATGTTGCACTTTTGCAACGTTGCTAAAATAAAGATTAATTACATGGCAATTTAATGCTTCGTCAAACTGACAAAAAATCTGTCTGAATTTGTATGTTTCGAAGTCATACACTTTTGGTATAAAAGTACATTGAAAATTCGATAAAATAAAAGTGATAAATAAAATGTTACCAAAAATATCAAAAGAAATTTATAACAACAAATTTTCTTTTGACGTTGATACTTGTTAATTAAATTATAAAGACTATATATTATTAATTGTCTAAAAAGAACGAATAACTTGAAAAAAAATTCAAAAAGTGCTATATTCCGTGAATAATTGAAGTATGTGAATGCAGTTATTGTGGTGCAATTATCAAGACTAGTATTAGTATTAATTATTAATTGAAATAAAAGAATCAATAAGTCGGAAAAAATCAGAATAAAAAGACGTACACGAACATCAGTCGAGTCGTTGTTTCGGCGTTGTACGAGTAATCGTCCTGAAACGTGTTCGCGAAACCAAAAATAAACGCAAAATTCTATTCCGAGTGTTACAGCTGCGACTGCAGGGCCAAAGGGTAAATTTAGAGGTGCCTCTTTCTCCTGATAATGATCGCAAGTACCAACGTTGAACGACCTATCGATCGCTCTCCCTTTACTAGGACATACGTCGACCTATATACTTTTCGTCAATAGATTATATACCGTTAACATACACACAGCCCTATTTCGTGTGACAATTTTTTCGACTGCATTTTTCGGCAATTCAAAAATATTCATTAGCGACTTTTTAACTCCTTTTTTTTTCTGGCCACTTGTTATTACTTAAAATACGTCCTGCGAATCAAATTCAGGCGAGCTGATAAATTGAACGAACACGTGGTAATCAAAAAGGAACATTGTTTTGAAAATTCTCAAAAAAAAATTAGTGATTTCCATTGTATGCTTTTAATTGGGATTTCAATCAAAAAAGCAACAATGATAAGCTCAATTGATTCAATTGTAAAATTGAAAAGTAAAAAAAAAATAAAAAAATAAAACGATTGTCGTTTAAGTGTGCCACGCTTAATAGTAAATGAAAATCAATGAAATATAATTCTACAACGCACATTGCAATTAAAAATAAAAACCGTATATTCTAAAAGATGAATATAATAATGCTTTTTATTGTAAAACTATTCAATGAAATTTACCATCGTTTACAGATGCAGAAAACTGTATCAAATTCAATTTTCGTTTACTGTTAAATGTTGGAAATTTGAACAATATAACAATTGTCCCATTTAAACGAATCAAATGCTTTTAATTTCACTAAAATTTTACAAATTCAACAAATTTTACCTAAAATTTTTCCAAGTTCGAATTCGTTGGTAAAAATGCGTTTGCAACTTCCTTTACATACACTCACCACCGAATAAAACCATATACATTGTATACTATGGTTGTTTTCAAGTATACTTTCAGCTAGTTTATAAAATCGCATTCTGTGAATAAAAAGAAAAGCCAATCGATCAAAACAATCAGCGGTAATAACTTTAACTTAATTATGATTATTACAACATCGGAACGAGATTAATATCAAACAACGGGCCCTCTAATTACCGCGCGTTTTAATTATGCACCCGCAACTCATTGACGGAAATGTCAACTCGATGCAGCCACTCAATTAAGAAGGCGCGGGTCGTGAAAAATTTAAATTCATTAAAAGTTCGTTTTCCGGCCTGCTCCTTCTTTCTTTATTTTGTAATACAAATTAAGGAGCCGCGCCTTGTTACCGGAAATTAACACACCCCCCCCCCGGCGCCCTTAAATGACGCTCGTAAAGAACTTGTTGTACTTTATATATCTCGTGCATATCTAATTCCCTCGTGCTCGGCATCGCTGAAAAATGTATTACAGAAGCGCGGCGCGCGAAAGCGCGCTGTCTAACGCGCTTCCGCGCTCAAAGAAAGTATCAAGGCGCTTTCGCTCGATGGCGTCGAGTTGCGGGGATTCATTCGAACGGCAAGCAAGAGTGGCGGTACGCGCCGTTCGGTTATTACCGAGCAAAATGTCATCGCGAATTAAATTGCACGTGTCTATTGTCGCGGTTTCTTCAATTTGAAAATAAACGCCGTAATCTCCCCCCGGCGTAATGATAATTTTCCGCGGAACGACGCGCTTTCGTCGCCGCGGTTCGATAAATTCGCGCACCAGCGAATTTATGTCTTTCGAGAGATATTGTCGCGAATGGGTGAAAGAAAAAAATTCGAAGCAATTGAAATTAAAAATTGCAGCGGGAAAATGATTTCTCGAAACTATGATGACGTTTGTCGTCTTTTTTTGGATTTTATTTTTATTCACGATCAAGAAAAAATGTAGTTGTATTAAGATAGCATGATTTTTAAAGTCATCCGCTGTCGAAATGAGTTGATTAATTTTTTACGGCGTGAAATTTTGCACGTTGCTGTTCCAAAAATTTGGGCTTAGAAAAAAAAAAGTATTTAGTTTATTCGTTTTTTCACTGAATATTTAATTTTGTTTATCAATCAATTGAGTTCATATTCATCGGTTACCTCCGAATAAAACTCTATTTTAATTTCAGTGGAACTTAACTTGTTTGGAAATCGTATTATTAAACTGATTTAATAAACACTTACGACGTTGCCACAGATTTATTTTTGTAAGTCTCTGATGGCAATCGTTTACCAGAAATATGAATTTTGGATTGAAATATCTTTCTTATTTGTACGATAAGGTCAGTCTTCTTTTAAAGAATCACATTTTTTTAAACCTCCATCAGTGCACGAGATCGTCTTTTCAACAAAGTTTGTATCTTTTAAGGCAAGGTATGTGAAGATCAAAATTAAAATAGAAATATTCTATAAAAGCTATTTAAGGTAAAATTTTTATGTCTACGAGAAACATGTAGGAATGAACGAAACATATATAATAATGTCTCATTTCATCACATCAATGGACCAATCATTTGTACCCCATTTTTATATATGAAGTGTGATTTTATGTATGAAGTACGATAATTCCGTTCGAAAAATGTGAAACCTATCAGAAAAAACGACAGAGGCGAAAAGTTGAAAACTGTTGTCGAATTTGATTATGTTTAAAAATAATTCGACATCATGGAAAGTTGGAAACACGTCGCAAGTGGAAGCTCGAGCCTCAAACTATAGCCCTAAAATACGAGAAACTTGAAAACTCCAGTGAAATTTTCTGTATAACAGGTTTTTTCATGAGCGCGCCAGCTGGAGCCTTCGTGCGATGGTTCGGGTACGATAACCAGACTTGCTGTCGAATTAAAATGGCCGTTACTTAATGAAAAATCGATAAAACACGGTGGAACTTTAAGAAAAAAAAATGAATCATTCAAATCTTCCTCGGGTCAATAGACTATGGAACTTCAAAAAACTTTTTTTTTTCAAGTCAAGTTATTCGACGATAAATGGTTCCGTTTTTGTTGATTTAATATCTCGAAACTCGTTTCAGAAAGTGTTTAGTGAATTCAAAAAAATTAAAGTAAAAATATTAAAATCGTCATACATTTTTTACAAAAATTTATGAAAATTAATTCTTTTTTAATACATTTTTCCATAAGTTTGCAATTAAATTTGGAATTTTGAATTAATTTTTTACCTTATTTAAAAACTGTTGTTACTTAAACGAAGAAAAAAATTAATCGTCACTCATTCAAGTCAATAATCACCATCGATATAAATTAAACAATGCAGATTCTTTTAATTCGAAGTTCAACGGCAACCAGTTCATTACGTTAAAACGGTAATCGTAAAGTTGGCTTTAATGGAAAACGCAATAATTCAACGAAGACACAATACCACAGTTGCGTAGGGTCGTAAAAGGTTATGCAGTAAAGTTTTAACAACTCAATGGCGGAAACGAAGTCCGAGCGAAGAAACGGCATAACTAGCGAAAAATACTTATTAAGGGAAGCTAAATTTTATTAAGACTTTTCGCGAAATTTATCGGCACATAAAAGGCCGCGAGTTAACGCCACTGTGACGCGTAAACATTGTGGTGCCCATGATTGCCGGCCTTTATTCTGTTGTAAACACTTCGCTTATTACACATCCCTTGTTAACGTTCTTTTCAATCAACTGCGACGAATGTTGATAACACTCTTTTAAATTCCATAAATTCAAGAGAAAAGTATATGAATAATGCGGTTTAAACATAGAATTAATGTTGAAAAACGTCATATGGACGTTGATATAACGTCACATACATTTGACTTAAATTACTGATATTATTGATTTCAAATATAATACTGAATATTAGTTAAAATACCGAAATCCAAAGTTAGCCATGCACGTACAAAAACTTTGACTCATAAATTATACTTCATTTCAACGTCAATTAAACATTTACTGCGAAGCGAAATTAAAATTGATTGAATTATTGCAAAAGTACTCGGCAAATCTCAAAGAAATTAATTTAAAAATATAAAAGTCTAACTTGATTTTAACATAACTTGTCACTGACGTTGATTTAAAGTCCAAACGACGTTTAACTAATCTTTCCTCGTAAACGTTCGCTATCAATCTCGCAAAAAGCATCGATAAAACAAAAAAATAAGTGAAAACAAATTCCCGGCAAGTACATACACAATTTCAATTCTGTTTACACTCACGTTTGAAAAGTACGCAAATGCGGCGCGTAGATATTGAAGTAAGCGTAATAGCGGTACAAAAACTGGTACACACCAAAGACAAACAAAGATAAATGCATTTACTTCTCGTTTCTGTTTGCGTTTGTCTTCGATGTTTACCGTCTTTTTTGCTCCGCGGTTTTGCTGATTTTCAAATCCGCGCGTGCGCTCGATATAGACGTCGTACGCCGCGAGTCATCATCACAACGATTTTCATTGACTTTTCGGAGAGTTCGCTGCTAAATGCATTAATCATCTAATAGTATGAAATGATGACGCGCACCTTTAACAACTTTTCCTAGTTCTATCCCGTTGTGAGATCACAGTTTTAATAACGCAAATTTATGGCCCTTATTAAGTTTACAATATTGCTCTATAATAGCATACCCGATCGGGCTCATGTCAGATCTCTATATGGCATTAATTTTCATTACTGTGGAATAGCTGTTTTTGCCTTTGCAAGATCCGTATAACATGGCCTTGATAAGGTTCTAATGCATGGCATTGCAATGGCCCTAATGTGATGTATGGCTTACCTTGTTAAAACCATATGAGAGTGCCTTTACAGTTTTATATTCAATGCTACTACAAGGCCATGTAATACGCCCTTGTAAAGCACCAGATGAGGCAGCCGGACCACATAACGTGTCAATATCTCATAAGGATCTGACATGGTCCTGATCAGGTAGTATTTTATGAAAACCATAATCATTATATATGTAAGAAGACAGAGTGATAACTAAGAATTGTATGGATTTTAAAAATAGAATAGGATTCAGTTCTCATTAAAAATATCTACATTTTTTTCTAGAAAGCTATTGTGTAATGGTATTCCACATAGGGACCACACATTTTACCATGCATTACATTCTTATAAAGTTCTTATACTCGTGCCTGAATGAATGTAAGAATTTCCAAATCAGGATTACATCTTAGCTATATTACGATTTCTACTAGGGTTATTGCCATCAGTGAGTAGCTCCTTTAGCGAATTATGATTGTCGGGTATTACTTTCGATGCTTCGTTTATGTCAATAAACAATTACAACCGTTTACAAGAAAAAAAAGTTACAACCGTCCATCGAAGCCATCAAACGATTCCGTCGCGTTGTTCGACCGAATCAACAGAGTTTTTCATATTTAACTCTTTTATTGAACGTTTCAATAAAAACTCGGGCCGCCTCATTTCGGGATAATTCAAGTCCCGCGCCATTACGTAAATACTGCCTGGGTTTGCGGCGAATCCCCGGATTGATAAAAAATGCATTGGTTTCGAGTTTCGAGTCGTGCTCGGGATCAATGTATTTCTTATGGAACGGCAAAGAATTCTTTCACTCACACGCACGCATACCCGTGATCTCTCACATATACACGTACACACATTTGTTAAATGGATTGCACGTCTCGAAAAAAGTATAGCCGAAACAATATATCTCCGAAAGTGAGCTAAATTGCGCTTTAATTGCGTAATCTTGTTTTTTTTCTTTTTTCACTCGCCGTGTTACACAATTACGATATAACTGAATGCAATTATTAAAAATATTAATGATTAATCCGAGCGATCGACGGCCGGAGTTATTAATTGATTGCCAAAGGAAGTTAATTGACATTAAACAGGCGCGCGTTCCATTTCATTCGCTCGGTTCGTGCTCGAGCGTGAATATTTCAATGTTGCTACATCTTTTGTTCGAATATATTTTAGGGCTGTTAATATTTAAAATCGGTTCAGCTGGAAAGTCAGCTTTATTTATTTAACAGAAAATGTAGTCTCGATCATATTTTAAAATGCGTGCTGCGCCGACTTGGGTGAATTGGAATTAATAATAAGCGTAACGGTTTATAAAGTTGATTCAATATAACAAATCTTAATACGCTTTTCCAAAATGACGTTTAATTACATTATTCAATTGAATTATACAAATAAAAGTGTATATCAGTCAATCAAAAATCGATATTTTATTTGCAGCGTAATACATTGTGAATAAAAAGTTAATTGCTTCTTTAAAATTGTCACAAATTCAAATTTAATTTCATTGCTATATTGACTGCATTTTACTTCTACTTCAATTTTTCAGAGACCTTTCGTTTGCTCTGTAAATTTATGAAACAAGTAAATTGCTCGATATCGGTACTAAATTAAATTACGGTAATGTAACATGTTAACGTTGCATTTAAATAACGTTGACTATTAAATTATGGCACTTAGTTTTTTTTTTTTTTTTTTTTTTTCTTTTAATATTAAAAACAGCAATTTATTCTGTTTACAGTTTTTTCTGAGTATGTCAACGTTCAATTTAAACCAACCGATATTTTTTTTTCTTTTTCAATTATAAATTTGATATTATTTCTACGACGTTTGATTTTGATACAACCTCCACTATTTTCGATCAAAAATATTTTATTTCAAAATTCGAAAAAATTACATTGCTTGTAATCTATACGTCATTTTTGGCAATTTCAACATTAAATTTCTCAGATCATAGACAGAAAATATTTATAAAACTCTTGAAAATTGTATACTCTTTTGAAAAAACTTGACGCACAAATAATGGTAATAATATTAACGATTCCTTGAAAACTTTAGAATGAGAATCGTTTAACAAGGTTTCAAATTCAATTTACTATAATCTAAAACAAACTACTAGAATTACATTTTTAATTCGACAATAAATCAATTGAATGCGTATGAAGTTAACAATGTTTTTTTCGCAGCGAATTCGAATTTTCCGCAAAGAAAAGTCAAGCACTTTGACCGTGATTTCGAGGAACGCGAAAACGGGAAAACGAAGCAAGTGTATCGGAAAGCGGAAATGACGTTGGCTTTTATCCGTTCCATTCATGTTAACGCGCTGTTCCGGCCTCGGAACGGGCGACGGCACGAACATCTGCCTGACGCAGATGCGCCATTAATATTTTTACGAGAATCACGTAACGCGCGAGGCGCGCTCGCGATTCGCTAACTATCGCCGAGATTAATAGGCATCGACCGGGCCGCAAGTTTAATGTTTAGATAATGCGTTAATGACGGGGTATTTACTGTAACACACACCCGCAAGGCCAACTACGTGTTGATAATCATTGCGAAATTTATCGCCCGGCCGTTTCTTACTCAAACAACGTCGGATAGACGTCCCGGCCTTTTTTATCAAGGTCAAATTTCCGAGGCAGATAAGGTTTTGCGCCAAGCTAATGAAATGGAATCTTGGATGTATCAGACGTTGCTTCCGTGAACACGAAAGTCTTGGTCGAAATCATGCTGAGTCATTTATTGACCAATGATTGAGAGTGATTTTGAAAAATATAAACCAAACCGTAAGAGTTTTTATTAAAAACAAAGATAAAATATAATTAACTTTCAGTTTATGGAACAGGTGTTTCAAAATGAAACAAATTTGCTGGTGATTTAGAACAATTTCAAGTGTTTCATGTATTTACTATTCTACGTCTCTTTATTAAGACAAAAGTGCCCAAGTTTGAGATTAACTAAATTATTGAACAAAGTTCAAGTTTACGAATTTACCCTTTTAATCTATACTTTTATAATAAATAATTGTCATACTATAACCTAAATATCTATGTTATATTTTCCATTAAAAATTGAAAAAAAAAAAAAAAAATGAAAAATAAACACAAACAGTGAAATAGCTTTTAAAAATTTTCTACATCCGAGTTGGTTGATGAAAAAAACGTTGAAAACTTTCTGCACATCAAGAAAATATAAAGAATATAAAAACGCCGGAACTTTATGAATAAAACACAAAAAAAAAGCGAAGAACAAAGAATAATTTTGACTCGGACGAATGAAAGTCCTATTAGCTTTTAAATTACATTTTGCATATCTCGGAATAAAATAAATATTGCATTTAATATTTCTATGCAAAAATAACTTTCTATTTGAACATACTTAATTGAAATTTGAATTTGAATTCGTTTAGGGGGAAAAAAAGGAAACAAAAATATTGCAAACTTCGCGGGAACCAATGTTAAACGGTTTTTAAAGTAACGCGGCTACAAACGCTTTCGAAATACTTAGTTTTTGCAACGATTAAAGGCAAACATTTGCTGAAATGCCGAAAGTTGAATTTAACTTAGCTCGCTCCTTTTTTATTTCAATTTTTCATCTTTTTTCTTCACGTTTCATTTTGATTTAACAGTTCGGTCCAATAAAAGTGTCACATTTCCCGCGCAAATACCGTTTCATTAAGACCGAATTAAGTAGTCATCAGAAACAGATCAGGATACATAGGTATACCGTCGTCATAGTCGGCGAACTCAATGTCATTAAGATCTAATCAAGTTCGTGTAACTTATTTACTTGCAAACACAACTGAAACTACGGTGATTATCCCGTTCAACTTCGCTGTATTAGTTATGCATAAGAAAGCACTACTTAATATTATTGTCGCAACTTAGAACGCTCATTTGTTTCATGTTAAACAAACGTGCTTTCGCCCGAGCAATGGAATGTAAATTGTTATCCGAAATCTGAAGCGAGTCATTACCAACTTGCCGTATCATTTTACTTAGCGGATTTTGTCAAATTAGAGGTGTCAACTTTAGCCCCCCCCCCCCCCAAACTTGCACCTTTTGTATCAACGATACAACTTTGATATGAACTCAAAATTAAAATAGAACATTTATTTTCAATTCGAAATTTTATATTCCATTCTAAAATTTGACTCCGTACAAATGAACTTGGCATTTTCACACCGAGCGGCAACACACGCGAATGTATATAAAGAAAAAAACATGCATGTTTGATTAAACGTCAGCTTACACGGAAGCGTTCAAATATAGAAGGTGTGATTCGACGGAGCGAGATATTTCGAGCGAATCTGCCAATTAACGACTGACAAGGTGTCTGAATTATCGTCTAATCGCCGTTGGTAATGTATTTATTATGATTATTGTAATTACATGACGTGTGTATATAATTGGACGTAGCGGAAGGATTTTAATTCGAAGAGAAATGAATTATCGAAAAATGGAATCTCATTCGTAGCTCGATAATAATTTAATAAATTGTTTAAATCCGAGTAAAATGTTAATTAACGGCCAAAGATGTTTTTCTATTAATAATATAAGTAAATTTTGCAGCGTTTGCCTTATCAAAGAATTCGAAATTAGATAAAGTGAAAGTTCATTTTTTTATTTTCGTAAGCAATAATTGCTTAAAATTTACATGAGTTGATAAGTTAACAAATTTGTTGATAAAAAAACTTTCGAAGCGTCACGCACATCTTTGATAAAACATGTTTTTTGTGAATAAGTTCATTTTCAAAGACGTCGCAGACGTTGCAAAAACGCACTTTTCAAATTTATCATCGTTATAGAAGTTAAAAAAAAAAAAAATCATAATTTTTCCAAAGTAATGATAAATTTATCATTTCAACTTAATCGTAATGATATTTCGTATACCTTTTACCTTATTATGATAACATTATCACAGTTTATAATAATTAGTGATGGCATTTTCATTACTACATATAACAATTCATTCTGATTCGACAAATTATTAATATGGCCCCGCGTGAATTATAAAATTGAAGTATTAATGACTTTTTATTTATTAATTGATTTGTGATTGAAAACTGAATAACTCGTTGTCATGGTATGATATTATCAGTGCACTATAATGCAAGGTAATTATTTATGATAACTAACAAGAGTTAGCCAAAGTTTATGTCACACGTACACAGACTTGCATTGTGCTTTCGCTGGTAAATGAATTGGCCCACTTACACAGTGCCAACTTGGGCCTTTATAACAATAATAATTTCCTATATTGTATCGATCAACGCAGCACGGAATAATAGGTAACCATGAACAGAAAAATTGTAAATCCAATTTGATATCATTTATGATAATATGACGTTAATGCATACTTGTTATCGAATATTACATAAAAAAAAAAAAAAAAAAAACATGCGCAGAAAGTTGGCGCTTATTACTAAAATGAATATGAAAATTAATTTATCAATAAATCAACAATTATATTATACGTTACAGTACTTTTTATGTGAATAAATGTTATTGTTTTCGTTTATTAATAAACGTCGGACACTTTATACAACAAAACAAAACTTGAAGACGACTGAGTCGTTTTTAGCACGCGATTGAGTAGCGTTAAATAGCACAAAAAATCGTGACCTCTCAAGATAAATAAGAGCAAATAAAATTCACCATTTTTCATCTTTGTTTATCTGTAGAGACTACAATTTTCTGTTTAATTTACTCATCGACGTTTCTTACTATAAAGAAACCAATTTACACTACTTATTGATTTTCGTAAAACCAAATACAACGGACAATCGAAACCAAAAGCCAACCTTCCGACTCCCACGCCATTCCCAATCGTTAATCCAGCGCGACCGAAAATCTCAAGATTGCGTTCATTTTTCAGCGCGGACGGTAAAAAATCGTCGAACGGAAATCCGTGTCGCGAGGGTTGCAAAAAGGTCGGGGGAAGGGGGGGGGGCGTCTTTTGTAAATAATTGCCGAGCCGAGTCGGGGCGATAAAAAATCGTGCTCGAAACACGAGACTGCTCTATCGGCTCTGATAAAGCATGGAAAATTCCAAGCGACGGCATCAATATCCGAGGGAAAGTTGTCGGAATCTCGCCGGAGTTTGCGCGACAAGTACATGTATTTCTTATTTCAGGAGACAGTTGTTGAGTAAGATGACAGGACGCCAGACTTCGCAGGTGTCGACCGGGTGACGGGGAGGGGGCGGGGGGGGGGGGGGGGGGGGAGGGGGGGTGAAAATGAAGTTAATCGTCTCTTGGGCCATAAGTTCCACCTTATAAGTTCCTTTCAGTTCCTTATCATTAAATGAATTTAGTTTGAAATATTATGAATTGTATGTATTTGCTAGGAGGAAGAAGCTGCTGAAACTAACGAAGAAAAAACTGACATAACAGAAAATGCATGGGAAGACACAGAATTTCAACCTCTTGAAGACTTCCAGCCGGTTGAACAACCGCAACAGTCAGGTAAATAGTTTGCTTCGCTTGAGTTTACGTCACACTCTTTAATTGTTATTTATAAATATATTTACAAGTTATTTACAAGTTTGAAAACAATTTAAAATTACGTCACATATATAGCGTAAATAAAAAAAGTATGAAGCTCCTACACAAAATATAATACATCTTTTTAAACAGATAAAGAAGTAGGAGATATGATGATGCAAAATGTTTATCTGCAAGCTGTTCTAAAAAGATTTTTTGAGCTTCCGGAAATAAGATTATTCTGTAGCGATAGAACAATGGATGTAATAAAGTACTGTTTTTTTTTCTTTTTTTTTTTTTT
Organism: Aradophagus sp. ZL-2020; assembly: GCA_022817685.1. Lineage (NCBI taxonomy): Eukaryota > Metazoa > Arthropoda > Insecta > Hymenoptera > Scelionidae > Aradophagus > Aradophagus sp. ZL-2020. The sequence continues at coordinate 15,709 of JABFOV010003435.1, forward strand.
TTATAGGAAACAGTTTATTAGTCCAACAGGCAAGGATAAAACGTGAAGAAAGGAAACTAGCGAGGCAAAGACAACTAGAAGCCAAGAGAGCAGCAAAATTGCAACAAAATAGTGCGCCAGCAAAAAAAATAATCAACAATAAGGACTTTGTAAATAATGATTTTTTCCAGTAATAAAAACATATAAAGAGGTATTTACAGCATTAAATCAGAAAATCGCAATAACTTTGCAATTCTGTGGTAATAATTTTATCAAGAAATTATCAGCGAATATCATAAATTGTTATTTATTTAAGGAACGTGTCTATAATCACAAAATAAATGAAAATTAAAAACACTTGTGAAACTTTATGAAAATAATGCAAATAACAAAGGCATTCAAATCATTTAGGGTCATAATCTCGATTGTTCTACCGGAATCTCTCGCTGAAACCGTTTGTTCATTGAATTCGAATTTCCAGGTTCCATTTTAAATCCCAAACTTTCGTAGAATGGAATGAGTTTATCTTTGCATTCTAATGTTAATTTATAACAATGCAGGTAATTCGCAAGTTTGATAATGGCCGTCACCAAAAGTTTTCCTAACTGTTTTCCCCTGTAATTCATGTTGACCACAACGTCTTCTAAATGACCGCGCTGTAGAAAGAAAAAGAAATTTCAATTAGATCATATCAGTGAAAGAAAATGTGTAGAAAGAGAAAAGTTGAAACAATCTATTCC
>JABFOV010003436.1:0-16427 GCA_022817685.1 Aradophagus sp. ZL-2020
ATATGAAGTTCGCCACTCATATTTCTCAATACATATATTCTGAGTTGAAAAATTAGCATCCACCATTTTCTGTGTTATTATTTATTTTACACTTGTTTTTTTCTTGTATTTGTCGATTTCAATTTTTAAACATAGAAAATTTTCTAAGTCAAAAACGTGTAGTATATTGCCACGTGGCAAACTTCAGGCACATAAGAATTTTTTAACTTTTTTAAATTAAAATAAATACATTGTTTAAAATAAATAAATGCTTGAATTTGAAAAGGAAGCAAAACTTACGAGATCTCCAACAATATTTCAGCTCTTGTAAAACAATTACTTTATAATATAACGCGCACTTTCGAAAGCGACACCAAAATTTTCATTTTTAGACGATCGTAATCAATTTCAACCGGAACCGACTGCCCCGATGGTTATCGGTTAACTGATACGAAAATAAAATAATTTTAGTTTATTAATTCGAAGCAGGTCAATGTCTTTTCCGATTAGACCCTTCAAAACAAGTGAAAACGATAAGCGAGAGAAAGTGCTACCGCTTTGACAACGAAGAAATGAGAAAGCAAATAGAAGATCTATTTATAATATTTGAATATGTTATAATTTTGCTGTTAAAAATTCTTCAATAACTGAATGAAAACCTAAATGAATTACAAATAGTTTACGCTAATAACAATGTTATATTTTTCTGAAAGTGATGAGATAAAATACAATTTTATAAAAATGTACAACGTGCTATAAAAATGAATAAAGAACTTGAAAAATATCATCACTGCAAAACCGAATGTCTTCTTTTAAGAGATTTTTAATATCTGAGATACGAAAAACGTGTCAATGTATTGAAAATGTGAGTCAATTTTGGTGTTTCGGATACTAAAAATGTTACAAAATGAAACATTTATTTTTTCGTGTTTATCACTTGTGTATAAATTAATAATTTCTGCATCAGTATGTAAAATATAACTTTGTTTTTTCACATTGTTCATAAAAAAATAGATGGGTTTTGTTTAAAGTCAAAAAGGTATTCCGTATTGTTGAAAAGAGCATTTTTACCTCGAAGCAAAACAATTAATTGTATTTTTCATTCATTTGACTTGCATTAAGCATTTATTCAACGAAACAATGAAATTCATTAAACTTTTAATTTTTGCAATCCCATCAAAGACAATGACAAATGCAATCGAAATGGCTTTGTTTGCCATGGGTTTCGCGGGCAATCGATAAACTTACTATCCGCTTCACTGACGGAGTAAAAAACTTTCGGCATTTTATTAAGATTCATGCGCAAACTCGTTTGATTGCACAAAATGCGCGCGACACGAGAATCGCGAAGTTGCGATTTTCATAAAGTAAGGCTTCATTTTCATGTATCATCCTTGCCGGCAAAACCAAATTAAATATACTTGCCGTAAACAAAGTCCTCGCATAGTGGCACTAACTTGAAATCCAATTTACATATTCATGACAATTCATTTACACAAAGTGTTACACACGCGTGACATTATATTATTAATTTAAGAGCGTATATTTTTTTTCTTTATTTCTACAAAAGCACATTTTGATAATTACGAAATTTTACAATATCTCGTTGTCTTTCCGGACTGTCTTTTGTTATTGTTAGCTTCGCGTTCTTTGTGCGATGAAATTAATTTTAATTCTAATTTGTACAAGCGTATTAATTATTTTCAAGTTATGTTTCATTGAAATTGAAAAATGTATCGCAGCATGCGATATTTTATTGCAATTATTCTACAAAGTGTATTAAATTAATTATCATAAAACATATTTAAATAATTGAAACTGAATATATTATAACGATTCAACTAAAATATACTTGATTCAAGTATATTTTTTAATTGAATAAAATTCAGTTCATTTAGCGCAATCGACTGATCATTCAAATCTACGATTTTAAATGTGCTTGAAATTTTTGTTCTTAAAAACCCGTACTTGTAACATTTTTTTAAATTAATATTCATCTAATATTGATGTTGTAACAATTGAATTTTAATGTCACGTCAAACTACTAAGTGATAAAATATTACGGCAAGATTCACTTGTACAACGTAAACGCAACTTTTTGGAGAACAGTTTTCCATAGTAATCCTGATAGATTTCAAATGGATTTTCATGGATTATATTGGATTTGTATGCAACTGCGTATTGTATAATGCACTGTATTTTGATTCCATATTTCAAAGACTTCCTTTTTTACGTAAATTTAACTATCAATGAATGGTTGAACAATTATAATAATACATTAAAATTCAAAATTCAATGAATTACAACGGATAAAGTAACTACTAAAATCGTTAATAAAAGCGAAGGATTATACAATTTTTGTAATATTATTGTAAAATCAATGAATCTTGGACTGACATCTTTATGTTCAATGGAGTAAGGTTCATCAGAGGTTCTCTTTGAAATCAATTGAACGATAATTGACGCTATTGAATGCGGTGATTAGTCGAAAAGAGGTATTTTATCTCCCGTTCGTACTTTCTATTTTCATCTTTAACTTTTTACTTTTATAATTTTCATTTACGTTCTTTCGATTTTTCGCAAACTTTACGAATAAAAACGGTAACTTTTCGCACTGAGAAAAAAGAGTTGGTTCATTCAATAGAATCATCTAGTTGTATTGTTTTAATGACGTTTTGCTGCATTATTAGTGCAGATAATTTTGTTATTCGCTTACATATATCGATCATTTGGTAATCATTAAGTTATAAATGTTGTTGATAGATTACCAAAGTGTTTAAATAGTTAAATTGAACTCCGCGATTCTGTAGATTAAAGATTCCTTTTTAGATATTTGTTTATTGTGTTTTTTACTAGTTTTTGTTGTTACTATTTATTCATGCTTTTATTTATTTTTTAACGAATTTCTCATAACGTATCTTCCACAAATTGTGATTGCATTTTATTTTTCCAGCATATTTATCGCTTCTTTTAGAATAGTCATTTCTTAATTAATGAACGGCGCAAATATTTTAATCACGTAATGACTCGTCATAGCAGAGTTAAAAAATGTCAACATCTGTACGAGTAACAGGAACTAGGTCGATTACCCTACCTGCCCTTAGGCAGGCATTTGAATGTTCGTTGAATGAACGTGAAACGTACATTGACCCCACCTGGTGTCAAGAACGTTATTATAAGATTAATTTATTTGCAGGGGAAATTCATTACGACGATCATAATTCAACAACAAAGTCTTTCCTAATTTCGGTTTAATTCTCCCAATTACTCGAATACAAATTAAATTTAAATACACGTAGATGCACCGAATTTTAATTTCATATACAAAATATTATAATTTTTTCGCGAAACTCCTTGTATTTCTGTATTAAAAATAACACGGACTCGAACTTGTGAATTTCATTTACGGCGTTTAAGATCGATTGTAATTATTCCTTATTAAGTCGAGAAAATTTTAAACACGATTTGCAATCGCCTAATAATGTGATAATTACTTAGCGCTACTCGTTCTTATTCGGTTAACTTAATTGTTAAGGTCAGGAATATCTACAGGAAATTAACTTGGAATCGAGCTAAAGAACGGCTCAACTTTGACTCGAATTCGAAATCATGAACTATAATGCGAAATTTCGTGCGCAATTAAGCTTCCGATCTTCCCTTGACCTTTTTCAACAACCTTGAATCAGTTACACCACTCTCGCCCCATATTGCCTCCACAAAAGAGTGAAGAAATTTTTTTGCAGTGGACCAAAACGCGAGTTTCGGTGGGCATTTAAGCTATAGAACTTCCCTTGACCTTTTTCGATAATCTCGGGCCGGTTAATTAATTGATATCAATTAAATAGTTAACGTTTATGGAAATGAATTTGAAGAATTAATTATAATTTTTTTTTAATTTGATTTAGTAAAGTTTTATTTTAAGTTTTAAAATTCAAAATATATTAACGAACCCTCACTTGCGCTGAAATTTATTATTAATAGTCAAAAAGCACATCGTGGTTTTTTAATTATACAATTTATTTAAAGTCGAAATAAAATTTTTCTAGCTTTGGATTCGTCGAGTTATTAACGTTACCAGAGCGCGAATTCATTGAAAATAATTAACTTGCAAGTTGGAATGGTCAATATTTGGGTCAACTGTGTTTAACAAATCTCGAAATTGTATTGAGTTTGTTGGCCCGACGAGCCGGCGTTTTTTTGGTATTAAAAGTGAAGACGTAATGTACGATTTTGATTGAATAGGTCACATCGAGTACTACCGAGGTTGCATGGCCGATATTATCTACAATGGTGCAAGAGTCATTCAGTACGCTCGTTTGCGAAAAGGTCAGTCGGAAGCAACATCAGTGACGTGGAGTTGCAGTGCGGAATTCGATGCAACTAGGAAGACAGAAATGAGCTTCGTCGAGGATGGGGCTTTTACGGCAATACCCGAAACGATATCACGATCCGGTTCCAAGTAAGTCAATCGATTTACAATCTCGTTCGCTCGAATTTTGTAAATGGGAATAAATTTTATTAAACTATTTCACTGATTGCGTGGTCGGTTTTTCACGTGATTGTGTTCCCTAGTTTCGAAATGTAAAAAAGTTCAATAAAGAATTGAAAAAATAATGAAACTATTTGTTAGTGTAAAAATAGTATATTGTATAACAAGGGCGGAAAGTTGACAATTTCCGTGTAAGTATAAGCTTTTCGTCAATGTCGTCAATGTTTCAGTGAGGTTGAAAATAACTATTTTTCTACCCTAATGCAAAAAAGGTAACGTCGAGGGTGGAAATGCTCTTAGGAATAAATTTCTATGAAAATGTTTTGAGTAAAGAGGAAAAATCTTGTTAGAAGACAATTTTTTTTTTTTTTTTTTTTGATGGAAAAAGAAAATTTACTTGATTCGAGATAAAGTTTTTTCGTTAAAAACTTTTTCTTGTTTCAAAATAATCGTTTCATGAGTGGGTAACCTTTTGATCCAAAACCAGAAAACCTCTATTTTTAGTCGACTATGCCGACATGAACGATAGATTTTTCATTACGAAACATGGTTGTTCGCGCTAATCATTTAAGTCATCAATTTTTTGATTGATTGTGCACCGATAATAATTATTCAGTACTTTCAATAGACGTTTCAACAATGATTCCTTTTTTCCCGTTTAGCTCGGTGAACTTTTGGCTCGATTGAAGAATGTTATGGTACGGTAATGAAGACTTATTTAATTATGTTCTGATGACAGTTTTATTGAAAACTCGTAACTCTCAATTCGTTGTCTAATCAATTACCAATCAATCAACCGTTGGAAATTTCAGGCAATTTAATTTGACATTTATGTGAAATATTTAAGGCATATCCCAAGAATTATATGCTTAAAATATATAAAAATAATTGAATTTAAATAATGAATCACGAATATTTAACGTTCAGCAATGTTTCAATTTTTGTATACCTAATTCACATAATTTTTTATTCTCCAAAATGATGTAACAAGCTTTTTAATATTTCTCTACATAGACACAATATTTTCCATTCATTTCTAGCATGTTATAAAGCATACAATATTGCATGCTTTTATGTATATATTGTATGAATATATGTTCATATAATTTGATATTCAATACTATTTGGATACAAATTTTCTCAGAAATCACTTTGATTTAATGCTAGGCGTACTTTTTGCCTTGATTCTTAGTTATTGTCAATTAAAAGGTCGCACCCGAAGCCATTAAATTACCTAACGATTTAAAGGTTGACAAGGATGATTGATTGATTTGTAACTAATATAATTAATTAATGAAACTCATCTGGAATTTGGCAATTTTCGTATAAACTAATTTAAAAATGTATAAATTTATTACTAACCGTAAAGTGTCATATTTATTAATTTTCTCAGTTAAAAAAATGAATTAATCGTGAAATGTACAAATTTTATACTCAACAGTATTTACTTAATAATCTGATTAAAAACTTTTGTTGGCATTTGTGGACAAATATATTTTTATAAAGGAACATAAATGTTGTAAAATTGACTGATCAAAAAAGATAGAATTTAATTAAATTTTTTTTTTAATTTTACATAATTTAAAGTTAATCGATGCAAATAATGTCATGATAAAAGGTGAAAGGTTAAGTCTGAAAATTATTAAAAAAGAAACAATGCTCGATCTTTCATTTAAGTCTCCGAAATAAGAGGTTTAATGCACGTCAGACTTTTTTTGCAACGTTTATTGCAACGTCTCAATTATATAACAAAAGCTTCGCTTAATGAATAAAAATTGATCGATTAATAAGAAGTTGATAAATTTCAGAATTATTAAAAAGCAATCAATTATTCAAAAGGTCGTTTTAAACGATACACTAAAAACATGTAAACGTGTTTCATTTCCCTTTAGCCGAGTCATCTGGATTGGAGTTTCACGAAGTATTTCCCTTGATTGAATCGATATTGTAAGTGAATTCATTTCATTTTGCTTGGTTTAACTGAGAATTTTTCGCTGATAGATTATTCATTACGCCATAATTCGTATATTAATTTTTTTCCATTTCTCGTAATGAAAAGAATTAATATCCTATTAAAGCGGATATCAGCGCGAAATTCATATTATGATATTAGAGGTACGATAAGAATGATTGTTATTTAATTTATCTGTTCATCGCGATTCTGTTCCCTGACAGCAGTTTCGCTCGATACATTGAGAACAATTTTTCAAAACAAAAAGTTAATTAAATTAAATAGAAATCAAGAGATCAAGAAGAATCAAAAAGAAAAGAAAATGAAATGACTGAAATTAGTAAAACCATATTATTGTTTCAACAATATTTCAAGTTCATTCAACGATACATTTTACTTTAACTGCATAAACTTTCAAATGAAGTTTAAGCTCTAAAAGCTACGATAATTTCTTTTCAGTGCAAAAAGAGATATCGCGAATTAAGTCATATCGATGTAATTTATGGTGCCCGTGCTTGGTGATGCGATTTATTTAGGGAAATGTTTTTTATTTCCATCCAGAACGTCACAGTTACATGTTTAAAGTTATGGCACGTATAAAATATTCGCAAACGTGAGCTGTAGAGGTTCTCGGGTAAAAGTATAGATGCTGAGACAGGAAATATAATAAGTGCTCGCTAATTCAAGATCGATGAGCGTCGATGCAACATTGCATTTTTTAATTGCACTTTATTAACGTTAATATTTAAACGCTTGTTATTGTTTATAAATAAGTAAATAAGCTCGCGGATGGAAAAACAAAACGACAAATTAAATGATATCGGTAGTTGGAATTACGGTAGAGCGATTAAAAAGCTTTGAGGTGAAATGCAGAATTAAAAGTACGAATATGAATTCGTGTATTTAAATGCAACACGTAAACTCGCTCGCGTGAATAACATTATATATATCTTATAGGATTGAAATTTTCTTTAATATACGTCCTGGGATAGATTAGGCCGGAGATATATGTAAATCACAATAAATATATCAACTTTTTCGATAAAAAAGCTATAAATAGCGAAGCACGCTATTGCAAAACAGCGTTATTTTTCCCGCGCCTCGCGCTCACGTTTGAATACAAGATCCGTAAATTTTCCCCGGAATTCTTTCCTTTAACATCTTATTTCGGTATCATCTTTAACATCGCGTCAAGAGTACATTTGATACGTTAAGTGTGACGTGCTACAATAACAGGGAATACGAAATTATTTACCCAAATTGTAACGCGCTTTCATGCATGCATTATGTAGATGGATGTTGCAATGATTTTTAAAACATAAGTTCAACTTTCTCATTCGCTCTGTCTTTTTTAGTTACCCAAACAAGTCTTTTTCCTAATTTACAATTTGTACACGATTCAATGACATTTAACGATTTTTCCCTCAAAACTTTATGATTACTTTAATGTACAAGTTGAGTGTAATTAAAAAATAATTTTTAATTTTTAATATATACTTACATACATTACTGCATTTTCGACTATACTTAAATTACAATAAATTATTGATTTGTGTTTCGTTACTTTATTTAATAAAGTTTAATGTATATTTATGTCAGTTGTTTAACGTTAAATTTATCATTGCATTTTAGTTATTTAATATGAAATATTGAAGCAAGTATATTAACGGATAATTTTTCATTAAACATTTTCATGTACATTTTCCATTAATACTATTACGTTAAAAAGATTCGCGAGTTATTTGTTTTACCCCTTTTAATGGAAAGCATTCTAAAAACTTGGTAAAATCGCCGTTAAAAGAATATATTTAACTGCACGCAAGGTAGAGATAGCTAAATTATTCCAGTGTCATTTAAAAATAATCTGCTGATGGCAGTCTTATTTAAAATGTGAAAAATTCGAGCCAACGATTGCATTCACGCAATTATCTCTGCTTTATTTCGGCAGAATCTTTAATAACAATGTAATTTCTCCGAAATGCGTTATTTAAAATTATTATGAAATTTACTGTAAGCTTTGGAATGTGTAATAAAAGATATTAAATTCTTATACGGCCGGAAAGTAGTGCTTCGTTAAAAAAGTGTAAGAAAAATCAATACAAATATTGAAACGATGTACGGAATGATATCTTCCTGTACGAAAACTCAGCCAATTGTCTTCGATACAAAATCAATACCGAAACAGTCACTTTAAGAGTTTTGAATATTAAAATTTATAATTACATGTATCCTGCTTTGCAAATTATCTATGTGTGAAATATCGATAAAATTGATCTAGTCATTATCTATTTTGATGGATTTAAACAATTACAGTTATGATCTTATCCTATAAATCCTGCAAATGATAATCCTACTCTTGAAATATCCATAAATATAAAATTTTAGATCTTATCCAAAACAAATGAAAATTGACGTTATAATTGACATAAAATAATTGAATATCTAGCTTTACGCGTCTCTGATGATAACTGTCCCATCAAATATATTATCATTACCAAGGAAAGCATTAGCGAACTTTTGACTAACCATTAAGACCTAAACTGTGCGCGAACCACGCTAAAGGTGAAAAGTAACGGCAACGCAGGCCGACAAACGGCCGACGAAACGTCGGCCGCCGATGCGCGGTTAATTTCAATTATGAAAAAAACTTGGCGTCGTTGACACCCCGCGTCAGCGGGATGCGACGATTCGCCGCAAAGTGACCATGACGCGCTTTTTTTCCTCGACTTTTTAGCCGCAGCATTGTATTCCGAGAAATGAGATAACGAGATAAGAACGCGACGACTTCGTTAGGGCGAACCGCGCTTGTTTTACAAAGCAAATAAGTTTTTCGTTCTGTATGCAAATTCCGGGCCAGAGTCACGTGTATTTTCCTCGGCGCGGTATTTTTTTTTTTTTTTTTTCAACCGCGCGTAATTAATCTCGACAACAATTGTCCCAAGCCAGGCGGACCGTCTAAAGATCTGTGCCTTTTTTCCGTTGCAGATGGGAACTCGAATTGAAAACGTCGACGGAGATTGGACTTCTGTTCTACAATGCCGACCAATCGTCGTACGCGGACTACCTTGGGATAGAATTGTACGAGGGCAAAATTCGGGTACTGATGAACAAGGGCAACGGGCCGATGGAGTTGACGCATGGGACAATGGTCGCCGATGGCAAATGGCACCGGGTCGCCATTGAATTCAGCCCGAGTGTTATTGGCATCGCCGTCGATGGGGATGAGCTGACGAAGGCCCTGCCATCTGGCGGCAATCGCTTCCTCGATCTCACGGATACCTTGTACATAGGTGGCGCTGAACTCAATAAGAGGGCCCGGGCCTTGGCCAAGGGCTTCAAGTCGGGGGACATCAGTTACAAGGGGTGTTTGCGGAATATGTACCTCAACGATAGGGAACTCGGGCTTCCGGATGTCAAGGTCAGTCAGGGCGTCGTCGTCGGCTGCGTCTGGTCTTTTCCTTGCGCGGACGCCGAGCCCTGCGTACCTGGCGCCACCTGTTCGCAACTTGGGGTCAGGTCCTTCAAGTGTACGTGCGACCAGCCGCTTTGTATCAAACCGAACTTCGCCGAGGAATACAAGGTTTGGATTATGTGCATAATACATTTTTGTCGTGAGAAAATATAAGTTTCCCAGAAAGTTAAGCAGTTTTTATAGTTCTTTCAGAAGTTTCCAAAAAGTACACCATACTACGAATTGTAAAAAGAAATGATTTTTTAGAAGTGAAAAATTTTTCTTCCAAACGAGGAAAATGAAACCCATTTGTGAAGAAAGGATTTTTTTAAGTGATATCTATTTACGGAAGACGGATCCTGTTTATAGTAAATGGTTTAATGGAGATCCCTTTTAGAGAATTTAGAGAATGTAAATTAATAAAGAATGCCAGATACTTTTTTGCCAATTCTGATCTTATTACTTGACTTGTATTATTTTTATCCACCTTTGAATTCAAAAAAATATTGAAAAGAGGATAAAGTCGAAGCAAAAGTAAAATGAGTGAAAAAATTGGTACTTTTGAGTACACAATTTTGCTTCGAGGAAAGTAACTCGATATTGAAGAAATAACATGGCCTAATTGACGGTAGCTGTCAATCAACTATGTAATTGATGCAGTCGTCTTTTTATAAATGTATCAGAATTGATCTTTTGTTGAAAGAATTTATCCCATTATTAGTTAGAATAAAAGTTAATTATTGAGCTCAATGAATAACGTGTCGGAAGTCGTGTTGTCAAAATATATTTTGTAAATGGCGTGATATAGTGCTACTCTTAATTTATTTACATTTTAATAAAATCGAAATATTCAATTAAACAAATTTAGTAAACGTCAATAATGAAAGAGTACAGTTAAAAAATGTTCAAATACCAGTTTTCCATTTACGGCATATTTGTAGAAGTACGACAAATATGCGATAAAAAATTCCCAATAATAAGCTAATGAAAACCAAAAATCTGGTATTATTTCCCGACAAAAGTTCTTTTAAAAGTCGGTAATATGGCAAACATTACACGTTATTGAATCGTTCGCAACGAAGCGTATCATTTCTTTAACGTTATTGCTTTCTCGGTGCGTTCGTTTAATCCGAGCATTCTAATGCAGTTATTTTGCGATTTATTACGATCAACGCTCCCTAATACATAATAATTTATTTAAAAAGTTAATTTAAATTTAGGCCGCTTAGAATAACTATGCTAACATATTTCGAAATAATTCACAACAGTCAGGTACACATTTCTCAGTTGATAAGCTTGTTTCAACTAATATGACAAAGGGAAAACCGTTTTGGGTTGCGCATTTAATAGCGTTAACATTCTTTGAGGTAATTCTTGGTTGGAAACAATTTCGTATTCAAAAGTTTATATTAACCCTTTGATGCGTAAAAAAAATTGTTCACGTCCTGTTTTTTCTTTTATACATTTCATTCCACAATGCAACAACCATACGAACAAATAAAGTAAATCAATGTTTATAAAACGAAACTTCCAAAGTGAAACAGTCGAATGAAATAAACATAAATCTCCGACTGCATAAACAAAACATTTTGTTAAATTTTACTAAACCGTTCTTTAAACGAAATATAAAGTTGCAATAAGTTTTTCCTGATAAAGAAGTTAGAGTGACAATGTCTACTAAAAATACTTTGTGTAATCCGGTTTTCAAAAATTAAAAAATAATTTAATGACATAAAATGAAACAAAAAGCACTCACCATTTCTCGATGATCCAGATACAAGATTAAATTAGGAAGAATCGATGAAGAGCATGAACATTCACAGCGAGATCATTTGGCGACACTTATAACGGGATATATTGATCGCTAAAACAAAAAATTTAAGTTTTTCTTACCGTTTGGACATAGACGACGCGACTGCGAGTTATTAAACATTGCTGTGATACAGGTTGAATGATTAATGCGACACGAAATGGCGGAACTTACTCGAGCTAACTGTTGTCAGTGCGGCGGCCATTTTGAGCCATGCGCATCCGCCATTTTGTGATTCACCACTACTGTAAACGAAATCTCGAAGCTTATTATCGTAGCGCAAATGTATTGTTGTTTACAAACACGAAGTTTTTCGTCTGTCTTCAAATCGATCAATTTCAATAAAATTATTTTTATTTAAAATAAAACCCAAATTTATATTTCAAAGACAGGCAGCTTCTTACTTTCATAAATTAAACAAAATGGCCGTAAAACTCGAAAAAACATTGTTTTTCAATTTTTTTATAGTTGTATTTTGTTTTACTAATAAGATGATTTATTTTTATGTACACGTTGCAAAAATTATGATTCGCAAATTGTGTTATAAAGATCATTGATGAAAACGAGCAATTTCATTAAATAATTACCGTAATAATAAGTCAATTTCAAGTTTTTTTTTACAATGTATTTTCATCGCGTTCATTTCGTTTAATTAAAATTGCGAAATTTGTAACAGACCGCTGAAAGTCATCACTAATTAATGCACATGCAATATTTTTGAATTCTTACCGAAAATCAGAATTTATGCAATTTAACTCGACAGCCGAAATATTTTGAAATGTATCAAACATGTTTTGAATATCGAATGTGTTAAATACTAATCATACATATGCAGTCTTAAACTATTTAACATGTATAATAATCAACGAAAATTAGTAAATATTTTATGAATGTATTACAAGCTTTCAATTGTACTAATGATTAATGTACTAATAATCAATTCTCTAAAACATTTAATTCATATGTCTCTTGAATATTTCTGTTATTGCTTCATCTAATTTATGTCATGATATTGTTTTATACTTAGAAAACAAATTTATAAAAATTACAAAATATTTATAGATATTACTATTATTATTCTTTTTAATTTTAATTTTATATAATTCGAAATGTTAAAATTACTGCAATTCAGTTCTGTTTGAGATTCATTTAAACAATTTGTACAATCGACTTTGTTTGTAATTAAACAAAGTGATCATCCAAGTTGAATATGTATCAAAATCGCTTATGTAAAAATGGTAATCCATTCACAAGTATAACTAATTCTGTTGGGCTTTGGTTAATTCAAGATTGTTTGCACTTACTGTTTACCATAATGCTTATCATTTGCTGGCCATTGTGTCTGTCATAGAACTCGAAACCCGCTCAATTTAATTAGAAGATCATCATTATCCATGAGATGCCGCTTCAGCCAATTGCATGAATCTTATCAATGTTCTTACTCCAAACGTTCTTGATTCTGAAATCAGAAAGAAATAAATTTAAACACCTAGTTGAAAATTTTAAACGAAATGCAGCTTCATGGGGGTTTGCTTTTCTTCATTTACGAAACGTGCTTTAAATCAAAGATAAAGTTGAAGTTATTTTTCAAATCTACTTTTCTTTTCGAATTCCAACTAGTTTGCTATGCAAATTCACTCTTTTATACATTTCCCTCAGCGTAGCTGAAAAAAAGGGAAAAACAAATCGCTTGTCGAGACTCTGTTTGAATTTTGCAAAGGAACTCAAAATTAGAACGAAATGGTATTGAGAAATTTTTTCCAATTTTTCATATCATTTTATAATAGATTAATAACTTCAAAAAGACCGAGAGAGTTAATGACAGGAGTTAATGAAATGTAAATCAATATCGATAACCGTTTTAATCTGTTTTTCCGAATCATTAATTTTACTTTCAACGTGAAATTAATACACATTGAAAGAGAAATCCTTAATCCAGAAAAGAAATTAAGCTAATATAAATTTATCAATGAAATTTGATGAGTCAAAGGAAATTTTTTATTTCATAGTAAACAAATAATTGCAAAATCTGGCAACATAAAAATACAAGTATTTTTAATATTAAATTACTTTTCGAAGGGGAAAAAAGTAACTGAATTTGACCCATTAAATATGAATCAAATTCATCGTAGAGAGAGAAAAAAAGTAGATGTACGATTACCGTTAAAAAAAAAATCATTTATGGCGAGGAAATATCAGCGACCCAGCGATACTTTATGCTTTTAATGTGTCACACATCATCAACACTAGGCACATACGGTGTAATTATCAAACCGACAAGTTCTTGCGTCACATTTTGCTTTTTTAACCCATTGAAAAGCAAACCAAACACTTAAACTCCTGTTTCGGCTGAAAAAGCTAACACTTGAACTCGAGCCGGAATATTTATCGCGCTTTGTATAAACCCTTCACATTTTTCTACCCTTTTGATTTTGATTTTTTGTTTGTTTTTTTATTTTTCATTATTTTACTTTTTCACCGCATAGTCAACAATTAGAAGCCATGAGATTTCGCACCTGAGCTCTTGTTTTAAAGCCTTTTTCCCGGCAATTTGTCTTCATTTGAAATTGTTGTTGGTTTTGTCGCGCTAAGCCGCGGCGTTCTTCCGCGTTATTAATCTTCTCTCACATTTTACTCATTCTTTGCAGATATATTCCAACGCAAATCTACCAGTAAATTTGGAGATTCTCGCGCTCAGTCCGCTCGTGGTTTCCGAGGGCAAGTACACGTTGGTAACGAGCGAAAATATAGCGATGGTCCTGGACATCGCCAAGTACGGCGTCATGGAGAGCAATGTGTTTTTCAAGCTGGTCACGCCGCCCAGCCACGGCACCCTAGCCCTTGATCTTTTAACCAACGGAGCCGACCGTTCGTTCACGCTGCACGATATTAATCAGGACAAGGTGACTGATCGCCTATTTCTAGCCATCGACCGCTCCTACCTTATTTTCAGCAATTTTTTTCCCAGATTTTGGGCTAACGCTTTGTCATAGTTCAATAGGGCAGCTTAAAATGCACGCATAGAAGAAAAACAATAGAAATTCAGAATTTTAATTTGACTACTGTACCCTTGGACAACACTCTATTAGGAATAAATAATGTTCATATTTGTATATGAACCTAATAAGAATGTATTTCAATTAAAAGTAAATATTTATTAGGTTTAAATAAATATTTATTTTCTTGCGATTCAAATAAAATTTTATTAGGTTCGTATTCAAATACGAAATTATTTAATTTTAATGTTTTCTGACTGTAATGATGGACTAAGTTTTATTGTAAATTCCACTACGATGTGAATATTGAATTAATCATCTGCTGAACGTGGATACCGTGATTTTCAATTGTTAATTATGAATATATGTTAATTATGTTTGTTAATTTATTTTGTTTATGAATTATAGAGTACTTTTTTAATTAATTTCAATTGCATAAAATAATTTTTTAATATATTTTAATACATTGTGTAAAGTTTTATTTCAATTAATTAAGCTTGTACGTTGTTTTCATCTACACTTTAAACAGTTATATAGTCATTTCATCTAAAAGCACAGAAAGTTGTGACATTTATTTCACCATCCATTGAAGATAAAGTCATCAAAATTGATTTTCAAACGGATTTTACATTTTTTTCTAGCTCAACTCGAAACGTTGTTACAGAGAATAAACAATTCTTTATACTTTTGGAAATTCGCTGCAATTTTTTTACACTCTACATCTGTGCGAATTTTTGTTTTTCAATACTGCTCATTGTTACAATAAATATTTGATTTCATACTGAAAGAAATAGCTTGTTACAATGAAAAAGTACTCAGTGCTTTTAAAACGTAAAATTGAAATGAAATAGTAAACCTCGTGAAAATTATAATTAACTTTTTTTTTCTTCTGTTCTGGTCAATTCGTAAAAATTACACTGCACATCATTAAATTCGTGATATATACTGCGATAATTCTAAAAAAAAGTTATTACTTTTCCTTACTCCGCTTTTCAATGAAATATAACTTTCCACAGCGTTTCAAATTACATTACACACCATATCGTTTTACGATACAAAGCATAATTTTCGAAAACTCAGTTTTTCACTTCGCTTCATAACAATTGACCGAGCTTCTTATTCCATTTAATACTTCAATGCCTCATAATATTTGAAACCAAAAAGAGAGCTATTTTCTTAAAGCCATACTCAGTCCGGCTTCATTAAAGATAAATTAATTTTCGGCGTGGAGCAAATAAATCGGGTCTAATCCAATTTACTCTGATGACAAGTTACGTTATCGCTCGGACGGTGTATTTTATTGCGAGCAAATGGCTCGGAAAAGCTCGGCTCTTTTTTCTATTTTCCCTTCGCCGACGTGAGCTTTAAAATACATCATGCGATCGGTTCGTTCTAATGTTCGCGGGGTATAAAAGTCAACGGTAACTCATTCGGCGGCGGACTATTCATCGAGTCGTGAATTATGCCGGCGATGTATTTGCAACTTTGATAGGCGATCGCGTGTCGCTATCTCGCGGTTGTTTCGGGGGGGGGGGGGCAAAAAATGGCAAATACCCGCGCCGCCGGGCGCCGGGGGGCGGCTTTGGAAAAAAGGGGCCCCAAAGGGGAAGCCCTCACTTTTTTCCATCTTTCACCCGCCGACCACTAGCCGTGCGTTAGTCCTCGGGGGGTCGCCGTCGCTACAGAAAAAACCTCATCTACTTCTCGCTGCTCGCTGTATCTATCTCTCTGCCGTCACCGAACTAGCAGAG
>JABFOV010003437.1:0-16424 GCA_022817685.1 Aradophagus sp. ZL-2020
CAGCTAAAATAAAAATCAAAAATATTGAAAATAACTAAAAATAATTAGAAAGCTACTTGACTATTCACTTTGATTCGTTCGCGAGATTCTTTTTTTTCCGGTATAAGCATAAAAAAATTTTTTTCTAGTTGGACTAACTGCATTTTTAATTGCATCGATAATTTTTTCAGTTATAGTAACCAAAAAAAATATATGTAACCAAAAAAAGAAATATAGGAACCAGAAAAAGAAAAATATTTACTACGAAAGCATACTAATTATTGAATTGGTAATTAGTTTTTTTCTTTAATATGTTGTTACAATAATATAATTCCGCAGACCTTAGTAAGATATCTTCTATCTCCAATAAGTTATGGTAACTTTCGGCACAACTGTTTTCTGCGTGTATAACTGGTTTTGTACTCTATTCAGTAAGCATTTTTCTTGGGCGCCCGCAAGATGGGAAACTGTGCGAACGCATTTCTGCTGCGTATGAACTTCTTGAGTTACAGTTCCAGAGCGTTTCAGCGTATTCCGAGATGACTGTCGAGCCCGTTATGTCGCAGAAAAAGTGCATAAGCCGTAAGAAATGAAAGACTCAATAGAGGTGAATACTGTGGTAATTCGCTATAATTTATTATACGACTGTAGATCGTCGAACGTCAACTTTTAAAACTCTAGGTCAAACGTTCAGGTATTTATATTTTGTCTGGCATTCGAGCGACTTAGGTTGGAAAAAACTGGACGAATAAAAATTGCGTTGTTCATATCGAGGTCGCATTTTGCAACGCGTACGTGTAACTTGCGCATTTTTCTGCGATCATTACAGTAGAAGTGCAATGCTTATTGGGGGAATTTTATGATAATTTGTATTCAAATCAGCAACGAGACGAATACATTTTACGAGATTCGGTTTTTACTGATCAAAATACGAAAAGTTGAATGTTGATAAATTTTTGAACTTGCAAAGTCGTTAGTTTTCACCTTGTTTGATTGCAACTTTTTTAATTATACTTCATTAGTTTCAAACACAGAAAGACAAAATTACAGCGCAACACGTAAAAGAGAAAGAAGGAAATCTTTTACTGACAAAAATACGTAAAAAATAAACTTTCAAAGGAATGTAATAGCGAGTTGCAAAAAGAACCCGGGACCCACTGTGAGACATTCGCTGCACTTTGCGGTGTCAAATTTTTGTGTGAGTTGTCTCGTTATGTACAAAGTATGCATTTGTTTCGCATTCAAACGCGGCACTGTGTAGCCGTGCGTCACGCGTGCAATGACCGTAATGTATGCGACCTTCGGAAAACGACCTTAATCGAAGATTCTTGGAGTTGCGGTGATTTAAGGAAGTCCTCCGATATTTTTACAAAAATTTATAGTCGAAAAACACTGAGATCATTTAACAAATACTAAAAATAAAATTTAGGCAAAACGAATGAAATATTTATATTCTTTAAACAAATAGAAAAAAATAATATATTATGTATATCAAAATTATGAAGAATTTCTGTTAGTTCTACATTAAACAAATTGTTTATAATTTTTTTCTTTTCTTCTTTCCTATTTTGATGTATTTCTGACTTTTTTTCAGTTTTTTCAGTTTCATTTTATTTTATTTATTAAATTTTTTTCGCGATACTATAAATTAGATGAATTTTAAATCGTTCAAAAACGTTGTTTACTTCTATCACACAAGTTTTTTTAATAACACGAGGCAGTCAAATGCCCAAACAATTACACCAGCGCAGACTCTTGATTAAAAAGTGAAAATAATTCTCGCGCCTTGCCGTATATATATACACAATGCGTTTGAGCACGTTCGTGCATCACTTAACCGTCAAACGTAATCGTTTGCATTCTACTAAGACGTAATTACAATTTACTTTGATTTTCTAGCAGCTCGAATCAGAAATTCACGTTCATCTTTGTTTTCGCTCATTTTCCGGCAATCGCAATCGAAGTGCAACGATGGAAAGGATTTTGCCGCGTGGCTAAGGTGAACATTTTTCCCTCAACTCAATTGACTTGAATTTAATTAGCGCTTTGAAATGAAAGACAATTAAATGCAATTGAGCTTGTTGGCAAAAAGGTGTTTGAAGGTTTCGGATGGAAATATAAACTTTTTCGTTAATTTGGACTCGAAGCTCGGTCTGGGTGAGATTCGCTCGATCGGCCGGCCGATTTCGCACCATTACAACGTCAATCAGAGCAAACGATTCGTTTGCCCGTCGATCGACGTTGCCTCATGGTGAAACTTGCACAAAAGTGCTTGGGCCATTACGCAAAACTAAAAAAGTACTTTGACCGGTCGATTGGTTCGTCCGGTTGCACGGCCGACGGCCGGATTGGCTCAAGCGACGATCCGTGGGTCGTTCGGTTCGTGTTACCATCGGGATCGTGACGGCTGGCTGAATGTAACGTTTGCCATTTGTTCGGATCGTGATTCAACAATGATTGACGTTGCACAATACATATCTCGGCTCAACCGAATGTATACGAATTCCACGACAAATCGAGAACCGTTGGCGAAATCGAATCGGTGACTCGATGACAGTCGTTGATTTTTCTTCCCCTTTATTTCGTCTATGCGTTGTGGTTCTCCAAATAAATCGTTTTTGGGTTTTGCCACGAACGCGGCGAAATGCAATAGTTTATTTGCAAGGCCATCATTTGGTCGGTTTTGAATGAATAGTCGTGACTTTCCAGTTCTCGCACACTTCTAAAGTATTCTTTGTGATGCAGAACTTTGTATTCTGACTCAGAATTTGAGATTCTGTTGCAAAATATAAAATTTTTAATTACTATTTAAAAATAAATGCAGCATGTACAACACAATATCGTTTTTTTGATGAAGTATGAAATAGTTTTAAAATGGTCAATCATAAATTTTTCCTGAAATTTCATTCATTTTAAAATTAAATATAACACAAAACATATATATTATTGATTTATTTACTCTAATTTAACATAAAACATTTGGATTTTATAACATGTCCACTTTTAAAAAGATTACCTCGTAAATTGTTCTCCCCATATTTTTCTCAGTCTATATATGTACAAACTGATACATATATATATTTATATTTATAAAGAAACCGTTCTAATACGTGCATTTATATATACTTTTTCTTTGTGCATCATATTTGATGAATATTTTGCTCATGAACGGTATCATATTGTTGGCAATTACGAAGCCCCTTGTGGTTGCGGCTTTTCTTCATCTTTGCCAGGACAATTTACTGACAACGAATTTCCGAGCTGAGATGCGTTCACATTGACACGGTCGCGGCGTGTACAAAAAAGCGCGTCTCGAAAATAAACTCCGATCGCTTTCGCCCATCATCTTTTGCGTGCTTTCTGGCGTGGAAGTGATACCGTTGTGGTCGACGACACCGACGGTCGTCGGCTTTTCACCTTGACGCGATATCCATCGCGGCGGTGTCACCGCGACAAATTAAAAGTCTGCGGCGGAAAAATGAAATCGTCCGCGCGCTCGTTCGCTAATGAAGCAGAATAACCGAATCTGTCGGTGAAGTGCAAACGATTTTTTTCTTACTCACCGAAGATGGATGTTTCTGACTTTTGTACTTTTTCGTTGCGGTCTTCGAATTCAATGTTCGATGGGTAGTTCTACAAAATTTTTGTTGATTCGAAAATTGTTGGACAATTTTCGAATTAAAAATTCCATATAAGAAAAAATGAGTCGAAGAAAACGATAAAAACCATTATAAACAATATTTATATACTGTACAAAGTGATGTCTCATTTTGAGACACATTTAATGTCTAAGATTTTAAAATCGTTAGAAATTCGTTATTATTTTGATATTTTGAATGCCCGTGACAAAAATGTCTCATAATAAGACACTCGTCTTTCCAAATGTGAATCTCACACCAATGGATAATTTCCGCATTAAAATTACGGTCTAACATGTTTTCAATTACCGGAATCTTTTTCTCAAAGAACAATTTTTTTAAGTAAAAAAATGTTATTATCTACGCTAAAAATATGCATAAGTTCCAACTTGAAATCGACACAATTGGCACTCTTACATTTACACACACATTTTATTAATATACATTTTCGAACAAAGAATGTCACGCGGTATAAAGTTTCAAAAAACAAGAATTAACAAAGCGTCGGTTGTGTAGAAACACCACTTGTAATTCCATCGCAATTGCAATCGACGTGATACTATGCACCGCGGCTAAGAATGAGAACACAATGACAAATAATATGCCGCACAATAGTTAATTTTTCTATGCAGAATAGCCCAAGTTAACGGTACGCCACCCATTTCTATAAATCAGGATAAATACATTGTATGCGACGTACTGTTCTTTCAGATTATGCAAATGAACCAGTCGCTCGTTTTGCTTTTCTTATCACTTTTTTCCGCCTTCTGATATTGTTCGCCAAGGATTTAAATTATCACGCGCGAACTTATTTCTTTAGTCGAAAGCATGTATTTGAAAGTTCGCATTCTTAATTCTGCAAGGAATTTAAACTAACATTATAACTGCAAGGAATGTTTGATTTTTACTCGCGATTAAATTTTTTGCTCCGACTTTGATTCTCCGAGTACAATATTGTTTTTAATTTGAGAGATATATTGGCGTTATAATTAAATGCGCGTATGAAAGCAGATGTGATTAGGGCGTAAAACGGGAGTGCAGACTGCAGGATAATGCCATTGAATGCACTCTTTGAAGCTTGGATCAATTTGAATACCCTCACTTATGTCTTGTGTTAAACATCACAATGCAACATATCCGAAGCTTGATTGCTGCGACATCAATATCCCGCTGGCATACATCCACATAATTTATATAACCAATTGTAGCAATAGTGAAAAAAATGAAGATACACGTTTCTATTAATTATTAATTATACTTGAAAAACAATGTATAATAATGTCGAACAATGTTTTCTTTTTTTTTCTCTCATAGAATCTATTCTCATAAAATGATTTTTGTATATTTATAAACAGTAGATGGAAAAAAGTAACAGAGAAAAGTTAGACTTTATGTGACATATTTAAAACTATAACAGACATTCTCTTTGAAACTATTAGTCATTACTATTAAGGTGTACTGTACTTCTCATAGATGTTACAAGATATCGAAAATAATTTAATCGTATTGCGTAGAAACAGTTGTTTAAAATGTTGATAAAGTCTGCGACTTTTTTGAAAATGTATCACATCAAACAGATTAGGAAAAGCAATTCTTAAACTAATAGTAAATTTCAATCACTTGTTTGTCGCTTAACTTTTTAATTGGTTTCGATTGGCCTTTGCTTGATTTTTCATATCACTTTTAATTCATTTATCATTTCCACCAAATATAATTTATGAAAAACAATAATAAGATGGAAGTAAATTAAAATTTAAATCCCCCCGCAGTGCCATTCACTTTCCTGAGTTATTTTCTGCAAAGGACACTGCATAGTTGCATTATAATATCAATTTCCATATTTCGCATTAAATGCACAACGTCGGTATTATTTTCTTGATAACTGCGTGTGCTTCAAGGCAGCCTGCTGGTTTTGAATGGTTTTGTACAGTGAAATTTCATCTTATTGGGCATTCATACTGTTAACATTGTAGACACTCACTAACGTGTAAGCGAAGCTCAAGACAATCTTTTCATCGCGACGTAACATTTATTAAACTAATTACACGAAATGGAACTATTTGTGGAAATAAAAGAAAAGCTCCGTCGAACTAGAGGCACTTGAAATTATCATCTTACATGTTACGAACTTGCTTCACAAAAAACCAAACGATTACGTTTCTCTAGTTGAATTAAAAACTATCCGGTTTACAATGTAAAATGAAAGTGGTAATAAATTTACTTTTTTGTCAATTCGAAAATCAAGTATTTTCTAATGATACAAATGTCTCAAAATATTGTCAGAACATTCTTAAAATATTCCCATCAAGAAAAATGAGAAAAATGGTTAATTTTGTTAATGATTCAATTGCAACTGCATAATAATTTTTAATTTATTCATCATTTCGATTCTTGTAAGATTTATTTACTTTTCCCGCGAAAAAGCGGCGAAGATAAATGTTTTTCGAAATGCTTGTGTTCGCTTTGCATTTGCATAAATATTTCGCGTTTCGCTACAGATATCAATCAATTGCTGTCGAGAAAGAAATCAATTTACAGAAATCGGCTAGATGTTCCGCGTCCGGCGCCGAGGTCAATGTGAAAGCGGCTGTAAAGTGTAAAATACGTAAAAATTGACGGAAACATTGCGACCAATTATTTCGCCGTCCTCTGACCGTAAGTCTCGGCTCAACCGTGACACAGCAGAAGTCGTATGTCCGATTCCATGGTCGACGGGAATATCTCTATAAGGTGTCACTGTGACGATAAAAACACGGCAACGGGATCGCGGAATCGACGCCGGCGAATGGAATTCCGTTTGGTCTACATGCAAATTTTCTTCTCATTCAATCATCGTGCGTCAAAAATACGTCAGACAGTGCGCTACTTGTATCCAGTGGCTCGGAAATGCCGACAACCATTACTTTCACTTTACGTTTTAATAATTTATATAAATATTCATTTTGTCGCACTCTACTGTTTTTGCCGGCAATTATTACGTTACGACATTCATTTTTACAGTCTCGTTAATTAATTCCGTCAACTAGGACGAGAATAGAAAAAAAATTGCAGAGGAAAAAAATCTCAACTCCAAGTTAACGACTCGATCGTACGTAAATTGAAAGTAAAGGCATACAAATTCGAATTCTAATCGACGTTTTTGATAGTGCTATTTTAAATAATGAAACAGATCTTACAGTAAACAAGTAGCTGATCTGTTATTATCCACGTATACAGATATCACTGTGATGTCACAGTGATTATCTTGAAAAATTATAGTGATATCGCAATGAAATCACATAGCGATATTATGAATATACTTGTAGAATATACTTATGACTTCAACAAATTTATGAAGAATGTGCATTAAAATGATATCAACACGTGACATCATTATGAAATCATTTGATCATCGTCAGTTTTTAATGTAAAATAGCAACGAAATTATAATGATTTTATTGTACGATATCGGAACGATATCAAGGACTTGAAAAGAAATTTCGAATCACGTCTGAACTACGCGTAATAAACGTGTGATATCGCTATGATATCACCCTGATATCACGTTAAAAATTCTGATCTTCTGGATACGTCTTCACGCTTCTTCTTCCATGAAAAAAAAAATATACGTGGAGAATGTCGAGACCGTAAATTTCCATATCGCGCCAAGTCGATTATGAGGAAACGTGTCGGCGCGAAGTTGCGAGGCACGCGTTTGGCGATCAATTTACAGCCGGTCGTTGATCGCGGGAAAAAAGTGCCGAAAGATGGATCGGCGCGAGCGCCGCGCCAGTTTCCTCATTGTTTGTGTGCCAGTGGCGAAGTATTTATCAGTCGCGGGCTCCATTGAGACTCGCCAAGAGAGGCTGGTGTGCCAGCAATAGCAGTGACAGCGGCGGCAACGGCGCTCGGTGTAATACTTCGAAATGAGCGAGGGGATCGCGCCGGCGATACGGCCGTCGCGAAATGCATCGTCTACGTGGGCGTGCGTGCCGGCGATGCTTCATTTTTGCGCATTCCACCGGAGATATGCCATACGCGAGACATCCGAGACGATGTTTACAAATTGTAGCCTGCGAAAAACCACTTTTACCAATTTACATTTTATGCAAGAAAACGCTTAACATCGGGCTTTAATCGGTCGTCGTACATTTTTCTTCAACAATTGTAGTTTTCCATTTTTTTTATTTTTTTTATTTTTTGGCTTACGTTTAATTCAGTTTGCACCGAGTCTGTAAAATTACATACGAAAAATGTGACTTAATGCGAGAAGTAATGCGAATAATTCGCAGCTTAAAGTGGTTGAGACATTTATCTACATTATCTCTATCGAGCGATGCAAATTTCGTATTTATAGCAATCTGCCAGAATGTGAATGTTGCGTTCTCGAGACCTTAAAACTGAATCCATTTGAATCTGTTTGTGAAGGCGAAGACTTAACTACTACGTGAGTATATGAAGATGTAATTGGGATATTTCCGTGTTGAAAATATGTTTGAAAGAAATGTTACATTAATGTACGATCTGAGTTCTATTAACTACAAAAAATTCTCAATGTTCTAATAAGGTCTATCAACTAAATTATACAGTTATTACAATTTTAGATAATAAGGTTCCAGCAATATCTTCCATGAAGACTTAAAGAAGATTACACTGCAAAAACGAACGATTTATGATGAATTGATTTTGGAATAACTCATAATACATTGATAAGTACTTTAAAATCAAACTCATTTCTTCAATAAAGTTAAGATCTAAAAACATTTTAAGGTGAACCACAGTCAAATTCATTTTGCTGATTTAAACTGCTACAAAAAAATGTAAAAATATTTAAAAACGCGATATTTCTAACAGTAAAACAAATAATTTTGTACAATCAAATTGCATATAACTAACGTACTTAATGCTGTAAAATGAAATAATTATTTTCGATGGCAGAAAAGCGTGGCGTTGAAAGTCAATGGTTTTAATTTAGCAAGCGCTCAAATACCTTGCGAAAATTAACGACTCGTTATACTAGTGACCATTTGCAAATCGTCATTGCGTCAATTTTGCGAATTCCCAAATGATCCTCATTGCACAAGCAATTAATTAACAAAATTCCAAGCGAGCGAAACCGCGCGGAACATCGAAAATGAACATGCCTCACGCCACGAAACGTAATTTACAATTTAACCTCCGTCAGTTTTGAAATAATTAGGCCCTTCATCGTGATTGAGAAATAATAATGATCCCGGCGAGCTCGCGGGACAAGCGTTGAAATTCGATTTCGATTAACGCGCCGATGATAAATAGCTTCGATGGTGATGGCAAGCGCTACAACGGCTTCGCGATTTTCTTTTCGGAATGCGGCGTTACGGAACACCCGGCGTCTAGTTGAAACTCGCAAGAGCGCCAACGTAAATTAGACCTAATTTGGCATCTAATCGTGATCACGCGTGCGAATTCAGCCAGCATTTTCCCGTTTCTTTGGCCGTTCGTTCTTAATTGGATTTCAGCGGCGAACGACGCTGGATTCCGGGGGTAAAAAAGGCCAAAACTGTTTTGCACTCAAAGTCCACGCTGAACCGTTCGATAAGCCGGAGATTCCGCTGGCGGCAATTTTTGCGCCTGAAATTGTTTTCGAATTACGAAAAGCTAAAGTCGCTGGAAAAGCGCGCGAGTGTTATTTTTTAATTGAGATGAACGGGACGCTCGGTTCGGAACAGTTTATCACGTGCGAATTGCAATTAAATTTCGCGCAAACAAGCGACGCTGCGACAATGGTATTTTAATGAAATCCCGCGGCATTTCACATAAGATTGAAATGATTTTTTTCCAATTTCGCGACTAACGGTGCTACGTAATGGAACTTTATCAACGGCGCATTGTATTGAATACGAGACATTATCGAGCATTAATTCGAGGTGGATTTTCATTTAAATAGCAGTCCGTTGCTGAGATAACGCGGTGTGATTGAATGTGTAATGCAATTCCGATGTTAATTATGTCATTAAGCAGCGGACAGGTGGGGTTGGATATTACGTTGGAATAATGGCTTTAAATAAATAAAAGAGTAAGGCCGACTCGGACGGAGCCAGATCGGCCGATTAGAAAGTCGTATTTCGCGAGTGAGCGCGGTTGCGAATTCGTGACAATTTTGTTTTGCCGTGTCTTAAAGCGAAAATGTAAAGTATCCACGGCGGAATGTCACGAAGTCATGACGTGTTTTTTTTTCAATAAGTCGTACTCCCAAGACAAGACTTTCGTTACGGGGAATCGGTTATTTTAATTTATAATACACATACAGACTTTGCATTTATGCTTTGCTTACCGATCATTTCGTGGCGCGCACAAATTCACGTTTCCGTGTTGTTGACGTTGCGAAAATTGGGCCGAAAAATTAAAGGCTTTATTGCGAATTCATAGGTGTCTAATGCTGAATGTTTAATGTTAATGTTAAATGAATAAACGAAGTGAAAATATCGTAAATTTTGATAAAGGATTTGCAGTCACCGTGTTTTTGTGGTTTGATTAATTTTGCATGTATCTGTGGTTTTCTGAAATAACCAAATAACAGCATTTTTCGACACAATTGAATCGCAAATATGTATAGCGGATAAAATAGCAATAAAAAGTAAAACTTACGAAAATGTGAACTCTTCTAAAAAAGTGATGAATCGAACTACACGCACTTTCCGAAACGAACGCGACAAGTATTACGTATGCATAAAAGAAAATTCGACGCGAACCGACCACCACGATGGTTATCGGTTAAGTGAAAATAAAATACAAATTTTCAGACTTTAATTAAAAACAGGTCAAAGGTCTTTTTTCCAATAGGGCTTTCAAAACAAACCAAATGATATGTAAGACAAAGAAACATTGCAATGATTACATGTTACGTTGATAACGAAATACGACAGCGTTAACGACTTTTATTAAATAATTGAAATTAATAATATTGTAAATTCCATTTTAAATATTCTTTGAAAATTTAATGAATATTTATAATTTCATATGTACTAAAACAATAAAATAACATCGCTATGTTTTTTAGAGTGTACATTTCGTAGGCTTTATTTAAATAATAAAATTTTACATGTTTTAGTTGAAAACATAGAGCGGAAAGTTGAGTTTGAAGTTTTTAAAAACTCAAACGTATTTTAGATCTCAATTTCTAGAGAAAAAAAAAAAAAAAAAAAAAACACACACACACACAGAAAATTGAAAAATTGGAGAACATATGACATTTGTTTAGTTTCGATGTTCACAAGTAAGGTAAAAGTTACTGCTCCAGTTAGTAAAACAAAAATTTCTGTTACAAACTGCAGCAATGTAAATTTCACGAGAGAAACAGCGGTCTTCACCATTGTAACTGTAATAGTCGCAACATTGTCCGCGAAAATTAATCCCATTTGTCTTATAAATACCCCATTCGCATCTTCGCTGAAATTCCCCTTGAAATAGACCGAGAAATATGCTGTTTACATGGAAAAACAAGACGCCAGGCGGAAAAAAATACGATAAATCAGGGACGATTACTCTGGCGCGGTCAAAAACCCATGTTAAATTTGTGCCCCGAAGACAGGACTGCAGTAACAATGCTTGCTGCTATTTGTTAGGCGATATAATAACAAGAGGTCGGGCACCTGCTGGTGATTATTTGTAAAAGTCAGCTGATCTCGCTGATAATGGAACGCGGTACTTAAAGTCACCACTATAAGCGTCGGACTAAGCGCCGAATATTTCTAGGGGTATTAGTTCTCGTCGCGAAGGACTTTAGATACTTGTTTGCACATTAAACAAATTTTATAAATGACTTCTCACAAAAATTATTACAAATAATATTTGTAATTTCACTCGTATTATCAACGATCATTTTATATTTTCCTCAATTGCTTAACACAGAAAAAAGGATCTCGTTATAATGGGAATTCGGTTCTACGATTCATTCTTTACAATTCATCGAAATGGTCGTGTAAATAAAAGAGTTTCATCACCTTGAAGAGAGTGCTCAAATTTATTTGCAACTTGTACTGAAAGAAACAACCAAAATTATTGTTTAAATAATTTCTGTCTGTGAAAGAATACTCTTTATCATTTGTATGGTAACTTTGATTGTTTAACTCTTAATGTGCTCGAAATTTGTTTTTCTTTATATAAACGTAACATTGAATTTGCGATTCTTCTTGAAATTCAACCCACCGTTACATCCTCTTTTCTCTGTTCCTAAACGAAAGCCGGATACTCGACTTTCGCACATTTTTTTTCAGCTTCCGTGGAATTTGTTTAATCCTACCGAAGTAATTATGCAATCGCGATCCGTCATGGTTGCGTAATACAAGAGCTGGCGCTCTTGCAGCCGCCCGTAATGGCGTCGTGTGTCACCATAATGTGTCACGTGCCACGCAGAACTTTACTCTACTTTTCTTGAGGAATTCGTAAATTGGCCTCGAAATAGTAGTGGCTAATGCGATCCCGCGACGTCGCGTGCTCGACTTTCACCGAAATTTCACGCGAAACGCCGACGTCCCTTCCCAAGGAAACTTACTGCCACCTCGCGAAATGACCGCCGTCGACGGTCCTGCCGGCGTTTCGCGACCACCAGCAGTCCACATCCTCGGGATTTATAGCGCCGTATCCGACATTTTAATATCGTTTCAACGACGTGTAATTAATAATTCTAACTTTTCAGTGGTTTCTCCCGTCATTATTACTGTCAACCAACCACTGAGTATGATGAAAATATAAACGATAAAAGTTTAACATGTAAGATACGGTGCTTCAAGTTTGTTCATCGTATGAGAAAATTATGTTATGGTGCTTCGAAAATCCGAAAAAATTTTTTCCTCGGTGAATTTTAGATTACTTTCAAGGATATTTTATGTCTTAAGTATTTTTTGAAAATGTTTTGCAATATTTATATTATCCGGAGAAAAATCTATGTAGACAATTATTATGTTATATTTTCAATTTGATACAAGAATTTTCATGATGAGAACATAATAACGGATGTGAATGCAATCGTAAATACAATTTGTTAAAAATCCGATGGATCATTTCATTGCAAAACAAAAGTATTATTCTAATTATATTAAATATTCAACTTTATTCATCTGTATATCAATTTCAAATGATTAGAATTTTTTCAGAAACACTTCAATACAAAATACTCTTACATTTCGAAATCTTCTCGGATTATTGCATGTACCGGAAATATTTTGAAAATATTTTGCAACAAGTGTTACGCGGGTAATTAAAATTACATGAAATACAATGCGCGACGGGACAAAGGTGATTAAACTACATTTACAATTGATCAGCGAAATTTTTGCGGAAAGAATACACGTCAGCAAGTGGCGAAGTAAGCCGGTATGCATTCGAAGCGCATTTGAAACGTGTGACAGATTTAATGTATCTGCCGAACTAATTGGCCCAGGCCAAGCGTCCGATGAGGAGAAACCGGCAGCGGAGCTTCTCGCAGCAGTGAACGAGGTACGGATGATAGAATTCGACGCGGATTCCACTGTCGGACGGAAATAGAGAGCCGCGCTTCGAGAATACCAGCGTTTCGCATGCCACACTATGTGAATTCACGCTGTCTTTGGATGGACACGGAGATCATCTACTCCACTTAACGTTGCCCAATGTTATTTTTTGCTCGAAATCGATATTACACTTTTTTTACATTCAGTAGCTTGAAATTTGGTTTTAAAAATTTGCTTCAAGAACTTATAACCTACTCATCTCCTCAAAGTGATTTCTTTTTGATGCTTTCAAAACAACAAAAGTCAAAATTATATTACGTCCAAAATATCTAGTTTAATAAATATAACTGAATATGAAAAATAATTATTTTATGTGAGTTTTACCAAAGATTCCTACGTTCTTTTTTTTAATTATGTTATTATAATAAATTTTATCATGCATTGTAGTTGAAACGTATTCAGTGCAGTCATAAACATAATTGCATCTCGGCAATTATTCTTAATTCTTTTATCTTCGAATTCTCAAGGATTAAACTTTTTCCTCGAATTAAATTATCAAAGGCATCTTTGAAAAATGTAGCTCGCAAAAAATTCAACGGAGGCGCCTTGACTTTCATCATTGTTTTCCCCTAGAGATCGCAGCAACAGCAACAATTTAGAAACTGACAGCCGAACACCCGAAACCGTTTAGAAATTTTTGCCCGAAAGCAAGTAGAAACTATTTACTTATTGACTGTTGGTAGAAACCCATTGATACAGTTGGATAATTTCGCGAAATCCACCTCCCGCCCGCGACGTCCTCTGAAATTGTCGTCATTTCACCTGGAAATGTCGGCCATAAAAGGCGATCTGATAATTATTGTCATAACAACTCTTGCTGGTGACTTTTGTTTCCCGAGGCGAGTGGCCGGCGCGGCGACCTTCTTCTTGGAAAGTCTCGATCTCGCCACAAGTATCCAGAAACCGTTATCGACTTAGTGGCTGGCACTATGAAACTATAACGGCTCCGGTTTACGAGCGCCATCCGAATGCGAGATAGTGGAATCTGGATCGAATCTACGTTTGCCTCGAGCCGCGAGCTAAACGTCCCGTCGATCAGGGGATGCCGTATCTTTCTCTTTTAGACGCACGCAGACACGATCCCGGCGGCGCAAGCTAACGGCCTTCACTGTCCTTTGATTCAAATCGAACGATTGTGCAATTTTCGCGCCTTTTTCCAAGGAGAGGATAATTGCTTTCCAATTATCTTAGTTTATTCGTAAGAGAAAACGTGAATGCAAATCATTTATTGTTTCGTTTTGGCACAATACCGCTGCGAAGTGAATTTTTTTTGTGAGCTTAATGAGTAATTTTTAGTGTTTCTGCGTATATATTAAATAAATTATTGTGGAATAAGAATATTTTAGTCTACGAAATTTATGTTTTTTTTTAAATCCTAAAATAAAGAATTTTTAAATTGTAGCGAAAATTCTGTAAAATAAAAGTGATATTTGCATTTTACAGGAAGACATTACAATTGTTGAACATTGAACTAGTTTACAGATTTCGCTTACAATGTATATTTTCAAGTACACTTTTAAATGGAGAATTTTAGGCAATTTTAAAGTCATTCTTCTAATTTAACTGTCGATCTTTGCGAGCGAAATCAGGCTAGTTTAAATCACGTTCATTTAAATTCAATGTACTGTCGCTTGCAAAAATCAATTTTAGGAAGGAAGTGAAATCAGCCAATAAATTAAATTCTTTGCTTCAAGTGAATTATTTCTGAAAATTTCAAACCGAATCTGAAAATTATTGTTTTATTTGAATAACGGAAGTCACCTTAAGTTTGAAAAACTAGTTTAATTGTTAAATTTACCATACATACAGAAAAATTGCAATCAAAATATTCTTAAAATAAAAATTAAAGGATAAAATAGTACAAACTGCTACCGTTCCATTATCAAAATTGTACAAAATATTTCAATTTTAACATTATAAACAACAAAAGATTACGCGGTATGACAATGCGCATAATACCACAATGCATGCTGCAGTACCACGCATTGTTTACCATCTCAACAATGACCTTTCCTATTTCAACGGTCACCTTCGCTATTTATTTACTCTCCGAAACAGCTTCTTTTCCACGATCTTGACACGTTTCGAAAAAATTGTCACCTTGCCGTTTTCAACTCGAGCTCGGAACGTAATCAACATGACGATCGATTCATCTTGACGATCCAAGTCTTTTTTTTACTCGTTGCCATTGCGCGCTTGAATAACGACATTCGTGGGTCGTATTTGAATTGGTGATGCACATATCCGACTGATGTATAATTCATTTCAGTGAATGGATAACTTTATTGAATTAGTCCCGGCGGTACAAAGTTTCGTAGTTACATGATTACGACAATGGGGGAGGTAATGGGTTGCGCTTCAGTTTCGCGACCACGACGCAAAACAATTTGCATAGCTCCTTCGGACCTTTCGGTCTCGCTAGCCTTTTCGCTTGGGCTCGCACACGCGTTCGATCCCTCTGATTATCCCGTAAAGCCGAAGGCATAAAATCCTCGCGAACGTCAATGTCAGCAACGGCCTGGCCGCCACCCACCGACTCGAATTCGCCCGATTCCTTTGTTCAGTGACGGTCAATGAACAAACATGCCGAATCGACGTGCAGATAAATATATGAAATAGGAAGGAAATGAGCCGACCGTTGGAAAAGTCCGTGATTTATCCGCTCGACTGCGCGTTATAAATTTCGAGGAAGCGGCTTCCTTTTGTTCCGCTCGCTCTCTTATTTTAAAGATTGTTTATTAATGGAGATGGCGGGACGTGCGTTCGATCCACGCCGGAAATCTGAATATACAAATCAATTACTGCTTTAACATTTTTTTTATAGACGATTATTTGTATATTAATTGTTTGAGAAATACGATTTATGAATTACTTGTGGCAAGTAGATTTCGTTTGCCACCAGTAAACCAGTTTGATTTTCTCAAATGAAAATTTTGGACAACTTATACTATTTGATGGAAAACTTATAAGAAGTGTAACGCAATTACTCGTTAGTAATTCGTTAATGACTTTTTAGTTAGTCATAATTAAAAGTAATAACATTAGATTGTTTATAAGTTGCTCTACTGGAGTATTATTCGTTCTAAAATTCTACTTTAAATGTCGACGATGTTTTCATCAATTCTTTTCACGTCAAGTGAGAACAAAATTGGTGCATTTTTTGTCGAAGGCGCCTTGCTCCATTATAATAAAAAAGGAGAAAAAATTCACTTTCTCGTTTTCGCACGTGAAATACGAAACGATCTTTTTTTCTTTCCACTCCCTTTTTTTCTGGAGTCTGCATCGCCCTGTTTAGTGA
>JABFOV010003438.1:0-16423 GCA_022817685.1 Aradophagus sp. ZL-2020
TTGCCGTTAACAAAATAGAAGATACTATTCCATACAATTTTTACATTCAATAATTTTGAATTTTACACTCATGTCCTCAGTTTATAAGAAAAGATTGTAGTTTTTATGAAATATTTTTCTCAGTGTAATTTGTAACTTTAAAATGTTGTGTTTGTACATTAAATGCTACCTTTTTTAAACTTAATAATAGATCTAAAATATTGTTTCAACAGTAAAATTTAATAACACTTTTTTCCGAATTCCGTGTGCGTATAAACCTGTACGATTCGGAAAAATAGTTGCAAAGAGCCAATTTGTTTCGTAAATTTACAATCTATTCGGATAATTTCATTAAATGTAACGTAATTTTCCGAAATTAGTGTCGTTAAATTTATAAAATTCGTATTGTTATATTAAATACGACGTAAAAAGTTTTAAAATTTAACTTTTTTTATAGTGCAGTTTTTCTTTACAATTGAGACACCATGAACAGTTCGAATAAAAATGGATATAAATGTTAAAAAAAAAAAAAAGAAAAAGTTGATGAAACCCTAACATCTAATACACTGAGAAAATGAATTAAAAAGATTGACAGCGATTTTAGTGTAGTCCACTGTGATAACTGTAAAATTAGAGAGGAAGGTTGAAAAGAATAAAGAAACGGGAAACAGAGACTGGTTCTTCCTTCCAATCTCCTCGATAGTTGAAAGATTGTCAATATTTTACCAACGAGTGTAAAAATAACAATTTTTATGCTCTAGAGTTTTACCTTATACCCTCAACTGTTCCTTCACACCTGAGAATTTGATTTGGGATTATATTGGGTTTTGTTTTACGCTTGTCAATAAGGAAAGGAAGTT
This sequence comes from Aradophagus sp. ZL-2020, assembly GCA_022817685.1. Lineage (NCBI taxonomy): Eukaryota > Metazoa > Arthropoda > Insecta > Hymenoptera > Scelionidae > Aradophagus > Aradophagus sp. ZL-2020. The sequence goes on from JABFOV010003438.1 coordinate 840, forward strand.
TACAACAAAAGGGTTACTGGAGAGAGCGTAAAGTTGCACTTTACGTGCTTGCATAACAAAAAATGGATTGATTGTCTATGTGTAACGAAAAATTATAAAATTCAAACAAAAATAACATACTAAGAAGGTTTCATGACATACTAAGAAATTTGACATAAGTGACCATAATTTTTGTTCTCAGCGCTTGCAGAAGAGGATCCAACAATTACCGGCAAAGAAAAGATTTACGCCACCGGCGACGTTCTTTCTTTGAATTGCACGAGTAGTAAAACTTTCCCAGAAACACGATTAAAATGGTTCATTAATGATGTTCAGGTAAGCCTGACTTTTTATTACTCACGTTATTAACACGATGTCGGTTGGTGAATGTTAAAAGACATTATAATTTCATATGTGTAGTACGACAAACGGTAATCATCTTTTTATTATTTTCACCTTCTTTTATACATTGTCACGAATAAATGAGTGGCTCTCACTGGATCTCTGTTATTACTTCTGTTCTGTATCAAAAGCTGTTATTCATTCTTAAGTACTGCAATTTTCATATTCATTAACATGTCGCTTTAAGGTATTTTTTGATGCAAAAATGTCTTATAGATCGTTATCACCGTTTGCTCTTACGAAAACGAGTAGTGGAGAGCCGTCATTAACGAGATAGTGGATATACTGAAATTTATCTGTATATATATACAGGGCTAAAGGTGATTAAATGAGAGGTAAATGATGACTGGCTCAGACGTTGATCAACCAACGTTGTAATTAAAAATTCAAAATAAAAAGCAAATAATTCTTCAGCGTTAAAAGTAAATTTCAAGTTTTTCTTCATAAAAAAGAAAATATCAAGACAATACATTTTTACAAATATTTAACAAAGTATGAATACATATTAAAATTTGTATGAATATTAATTAAACGAGCTCCATCTTCGATTATGGCGTACCTTTTTATGCGGTTTTTTATAAGTATCCCTTTGAAAAAGATTTTTTCATTAACATTCATTGAAGACAATTTGTACAATAAATAAAAAAAAAAATTAAATACAGTAATATTTTTTATCACTAAATAATTTATAGAATCACTCTTAAAACAGTTTGCTTGATACAAGCTAAGTTCACTTGAATCAATTCAATAGTTGATTTGATATTTTTCGAAATTAACTGTTGATTGCAGCAATTGAAACCACGTTCATTTGAGTCAAGTGAATTGTCACTTATTGAAACAAATTTAAAGTTAGAAGCAAGTAAAACCTACCAATAATCTAAGTTTTTTGCTTCGAGTGAATTATTTTTCGGAGTGAATACAATTTTAGGAGTACGCATAAAACATACTATAATTAAAAGTTGATCTACTTCATTCAACAATACATTATTTATAAATTAGTAGTTTATAGATTTTTATTTTTGTGTGGAAGTCAAGAGAGCGAAGCGTAGACAGTAAGTGGAGCAATTTGCTGGTAGACCTGAAGGGTTTATAATTTTCAAATAATAATATCCATTTCAATGTTGTTTGAATTCATTTTCAAACAATAATATTTCGATAAAATTGCATAAAAAGGACTTTTCCCAGATCTTATCCCCCTCCCATTCGCCTGATTCGTTCAACAATTTGTTTCACTTTAATCCTTATACTCCGCATATATTCTGTTGCAACTTCAAATTTTTCATTAAAATTCAATAATTTCTTACTTCGTAATAGTTCATTTGACATCAAAATAATTTGTTTGTTTCTAAAAGTGTATAAAATTTTCCTGTTTTTTAATTATTTTGCTCTAAGTTTCTTTTAAATTTATTAATGTATAAAGAATACATTCTTAAACACCAATGTTAGTAAAATCGCATCAAAAAATATACTATAATTAAAAGTTAATCTACTTCACTTAACAAAAATACGCTTCTACTGTTAAAATAGTTTACATTGAAAATAAATAACGAAGAAACAATATTTTAAGAATGAACGGGTATTGCAAATTTTAATAAACCTGCTTTTATCATAAACATTCAATAAATATACAGATATAATTTTTTTAAATTTCATCATTACCTAACGTTTCAACAACTTAGACAAAATTAAATCATTGATTAAATAATTGAACAATTTCAATCTTTTGCATGAAAAATTGAATAAAGGTAATGAAAGGATTATTATAAGAACAATAGCGAAATACTCAATGTAGAGGACACAGAATAAATTAAAATACAAACGATTAATAATCAGCTCGTGATATTTAATTACGTCAGTAAAACAGACGACATATTCATCGCTATTGCTCCCATTTTCAAATTCAAAAAATGTCTCAGTCTCGTTTATTCAATAAAATAGATCGTTAGAAATAGAACGTGACCATAAATAAGCAATGGCTTGAAAACACGAAACAAAACCTTTCAATTTACAATTATTCCGAAATTTCAATTAATCTAGTAAAATCTACGTTAATAATTTTACGCACCTTGGGTGCGGACAAAATTGGAACTAACCGCTCCTCGAGCAGTAAAGTTGCTCTCGGACTACGCCCTCGAGCATCTTTACCGCCCTAGGACGGTAAGTTCCACTTTCCCGTCCGCTCCCTCGGTCCGTAAAATAGCGTACATGCCTCGGGCGCAGTGGCGCCCTCAGCAATAATAAACTATTATATAACACGTACACGGTAAGTTCGAACTTACCGCACCTGTTTACCGTCCGTGCTCCGCGGCAACTGACTACTCAGCGTTCTTTAGATAGTACGGTAAGTTCGTAATTACCGTGCACTTGTTATATAATAGTATATTATTGTTGAGGGCGCTACTGCGCCCGAGACATGTACGCTATTTTACGGACCGAGGGAGCGGACGGTAAAATGGAACTTACCGTCCTAGGGCGGTAAAGATACTTGAGGGCGTAGCCCGAGAGCTACTTTACTGTCCGAGGAGCGGTTAGTTTCAATTTTAAGCGCCCCCAAGGTGTGTAAAATATATTACAAAACAAAGATGATAAGTAAATGAGCACAATCAAGAGATTTGTTGCCCCATGCTTCCAGCGTCGAATTCCATCGACTGTAATCTTTCACTTATCGCCCTTGTAACGCAATATATTATTATAATCTTTCGTGAGGTTTCGTCGATCGTGATTCGAGACCGATCGGTCGGAGCTTCAATCTAGACACACGATCACCGCAATGTCTAGACTGAGGGATGAAATTTGCTGCCCGAACCATTCGAGACAGTAAATAGGTTCGGAGGAAAAGGGTTAGGAATGCATTAGTGTCCTCCCATTCACTATGAAGTCTTGCTTACTCCAAGGAAGAATCTAAAATTGAATTGACGTTCAAACTTGACGTTGATGAAGCGCTTCAAAGAGTCGCGACATTTCATACGACTATCTCGTCATCGAGAGACGTACGCGAGCCCGTGAGCTTGTCGAGTTGTTTTGGCCATCGGTCAAGTGAAGATATAGTCCTACTCTTGGGCCACGACTATATGTTGACGATTGACAAAGAGTATGCGTATTCGCCTTTGAACGCGAAAAACAGAAAATATTAGATCATTGCTCAATTCATCCAATTTAGTAATAATAAATAATAATAAATCGATTAGATTGTATCTCTTATTTCTTTATTTATAATTAAATACAGAAAAAACTATGTGAATCGTTCTCTAATTCGCACATTCTTGATTCAACTATTTTGTTGTTCCACGCAAAAGTTACAGTTTTCTTCTATTAAGACAGAAATCATAGGAAGTACACATTTTTTTCCATAAATTTATTAAAAAAATTTCAGCATATTAATTTATCAAGTCATTTTTAAAATTTATAGCAAAATTGACTTATAAATTTTTCTATTGGTAATTACATTCAAATACGTTACTTCTATCATGATGTTTACAGATACATTAGAATTACCATATTACATACAGATTATTCAAAGAAGCTCTAAGATATCGATTTAATATCAATGTCGATTTGAAACCTCGAGATGTCTCTGTAAGATTGTTGTGACTAATTATCATCGTGAAATGAAATGAATTGACTGCCTTAGTAATAAATGTGTACGATGTTGTCGAAAATGTTAATTTTAAATTTATCTTATTATAAATTTAATATATTGTAAACTTTGATTGTTTCAGACTGACGCTGATTCCGAAATAACATTAAAACACCATGACTTATTTATAACAATTTCCACTCTTCAGCTGGAAATAGGTCCACACCATTTATCGAATGGTAAAATAAAAGTGAGGTAATTTTAAAAATCGATATTTATATAAAACTACAACACAAAAATTTTGACTTTTGCATTTTTAAAAAGTAATCTTCCATGTGTCAAAGGTGCGAAGCTGTTATCAATACGCAAGGAAAAATTGAGGAAAGTGTATTATTGCGCAGAACCGAAGTTTTTGGTAAGTATTCCTTGAAAAGATTTATAATTTAATTCAAGGTGTTAACATCACTACGAAAACAATGTTGACTTATTTCATTTTTTTCAATTCTTCGATTTCGAAGTCATAAAATTTTAATAATAAAATAATTCGGTTTATTAAATTAAAACAGATAAAAGATGACAAGAAAATTTTAAAACTAGTCACTGCAACTATAGTTGTAGTGGTAAAGATACTATTAATAATAACAACAACAACATAAAACAATACTAGATAACAAAAAAGTTACATTTTAACAATTAATAAAACATTAATGGTTATGATTATTCGTTATATTAGAAGATGCAACAGGTATTTGCAATATAAATCCAGTATATATTTCAAGCCTTTTATATAATATGTGCATACAGAATATCTCGTACATTTTAATAAAAGATTGCTACCAAGTGACATCGACACGTATGTGTGTCGTGTAATCGACGGTGAATTTCCGTCAGAGGGCGCTTCAACCGAGGCTTTGAAGACGTATTTACTGAGCATGGATTTAGCAAACATTTTTCTTTCCAAGTTAAAACAATTGGCAAGTTTTTATCATTAACGAATGATAAAAAAAATTTTGTATTTTTATATGATTTCTTAATTTGACTAGTTCGTTAATTTAATTATATAATTCTTGTGTTAGCGAATCGTAATTCGGAAGAATGTTATAGAAATGTGATAGCGAAAAGTTGCAAATACAGTTTTAAGTAAAACTCAAATGCAAATTATGTAACTAAGTTTAGATTCCGTCATTAATCTTTAACGAAAACAAATGACCAAACTTCTGCGTACGAAAATTTACAAGCACAGTGAAAATTTAATTAGGATTACTTCTCTGGCCGGGTATAAGAATGCGGTATCGTACGCAACGCCATAAATATTCATATCAAAATTATGTTAAATGCGCGGTCCCTAACCTTCACCTACAGCCCTCTTTTCCCACAGCAATTTCAAGCAGACTAGGGTCTTCGTGTCACGTGCGCCTCCTCGCGGTGCGAAATGAAATTACCGCATAAGAGCAATCGTTATTCTTGCATTACAGCCCGCAACTTGTTGATGAAATACATTCCATTTCAATTTCCTTTCGAAATAAAGTTTATTCGAAATACACTCGCATGTAAAGCAGCAATGAACGCGCCGAATCTCGTGTTTCTCATTCATTTCGATGCGGGGTATTGTCCTCTCCGTAAACAGCGTTTGTGTTACAAGGCGGATTTTTGATGCCCAGACCATCAACCTTCGCATTTATTTTTCCTCGCGAAAACTAGTTCTCGTGGTTATTGCACCAACACCGTTTACATTTTGCGGTCCGACAACGACGCGCGCTGCCGTAACAGTCGGGCGGTTAATTTAAGTCGCAATTAGATGGTAACTAACGGACTTTCAGAGGCGTCGGAGACCGACGAGGAGACGGCTGTAAATTATTGTTTTAATTTCAAACCGGCCGTTTCAAACAGAAAGAAGAATGAGAGTATGAGATATGGCGAAAGAAATGATGAGAAATAGAAGCACGCGCACCGAGCATTCTTTTTACGTAGGTGCGCCGCTGCAATTTTGCCAACCTGCCAATCCATAAGCTCAGTTAATTTGCTTAAGTGATACTGCCAGGCCGCTAACCGATTGTTAATTTAAGAGTGAGTTGATTTTACGCTAGGCTCGTCGCCATTGCTCCCATCGAAAGTGCAGGCGTCGCGACGCCAAATACCTCAAGGAATAGACGACGCCAATGATCGTTCCCCGCTTAACGCCCACAAGCAAAAGGACATCGATAAAAACACTTTACGCAATTGCACCAGTCTCAATTGACACGCATAAAGGGGATAAGAGTTGCGTGTTTGTTTGCCCTCTAAAAATTATGCTTTTTTCAGACTTGTCAAAAGAATGACTGTGCAATTACACTCGAGCCTTAATTTAAGGCGTCAGTAATTAGTATTTTTAAAGCGACAGCTGCCTAAATTTAACATATAAGTGGAGCACGTTAGTGTCTTTAATTAAGACTTTTTCGTCGGAGCATTTTTTACGATAAACTCAGATTTAGAAGTGTCCTAACTTGGAATCAGTGATATAAACGTTGCTTATGTCAGACATGAAATTAAATGAACCGGTTTTATGCAATAAATATTATAAGGTAATGAATTATTATTTTTGAATATGTTATATCAAACAAATAACAGTATAAATGACATTCAATTCAAAATGCATATTCCTGATGCACCAAGTTAAGTTTTTTGAACCGAAGGTATTGAATTGTTGCTTTCAATATTAATATTTTTGACGTATGCAGATTTTCAAGTGGCTGTGAGCTGTTAGCAAGCCTCTTGAACTGCTTCTGTAATAGATCTCCCAGCCGCGCGTATTCGGACAACGATATTTTCAATACAGAAATTATATAACATGCTACTAATGATTGAGTTTAATACTTGCATTATTTTTTATTATACCTAGAGCTGTGCATCATTAAAATTGAAAGCAGCTAAAACAACTACAATATCAATAATATATTTATTGTATTTTCTTTTTTTAATTGTTAAACTCAAAACAGATTTGAAATATTTGTTTGCATTTATAAATTGTTTTTGCATCTACGAAACAACTTTCAACAACTATATATAGCCTTCAGGTAGTCAATAATTGAAGTGGAAAGGAATAATACCGGAAGGCTCTCAGACCGTGCATGCAACTTTCTACAACATTTGATATTTTTCACATAAAACGATTGCGATACCAATTAATATGAACGGAATTATATTTCAAAAACCTCAAAGTGTCGAATAACCTCAGAAAATAGAAGATTTTTTTCGTTCAAAGATGTTTCTCTTCCTTAAATTAAATTCATTGCAACTTATAGTATTTATTAAGGATATTAGTTCAAACCTCATATTATCTACTTTTTTTACAATAAAAATAGTTATTCTTAAAAACACTCAATGGAAAATTTTAATTGTTCTTCAAAGTAATCAATTATTTATATAATTTCAAATTTGCGAGAAACATTAGTAGTGTTAAATTTTTGTGTTAAAACTTTTTTAGAACACTTAAAACGTTTTTTCTGAAAAAAACGTTCTACTGAGAAAAAATTAAAAAAAATTAATTAATAGTAAATGAACTACGGAAGTGATTTAAATTTATATTGCCATAAACATTTAAACAACGGATATTTAAATTTTGATTTTCGGCAACAAGCAAATAGATAATAAATATTTGTGAAACTTTGTGTTACAGTTCAAGGGTGTGCAAATCATTTCATGCCTTCCCTACTGACGGTATCAGTGCTGTTGATACATCGGTTACTGCTAACGGACTAGACTTTTGCAGACCCAGATGGAAGCAAGAAAGTACTTCATCGGATCGCAAAATATAAACTGGGGAGATTGCAGCAGTGAGATACCGTCTCTAGAAACACTCGTTTTGTGACAATAGACAATCATAGCTTGGCATTTGCCAACAACGAAAGACGAGAAAGAAGTTGGTTATTATTTATTTTGTGTAAAATAATGTTTTTTCGTTGAACGTCGGTAACTGCAGATTCATATCTTAGTATTAAATTAACATTTATTAGTATTAAATCTGGTATTAGACATTAATGGTAAGGCTTGGATTTAGATTGATGCTGATAAACCCGTAATATCTGGTCTAATCCGTAAGAAAGCTCTATACGGAAAATCGGTTAATGCAGTTAAGTTAACTACAAAAACAAGTGTCTTTTGGTGTCTTTAAAAAAAAAGCTTATAATATTTGTTAGTATGTTTATAAAAAGTCGGAAAGTATTTAATATCTCATGAGCAGAGATATCAAAAATCAATTATTATAATTAATTCTTTGTCAAAAAAATTACATTCTTAAAAAGGGTGACTTTTTGTAGTCGTATGTTTTATATCAACGGGACTCAACGGGTTACCGAAATACATTCAAAATATTTTTATCTATAATTACTTAATTTACAGCGGATACATTCTCTGTGCAAAATTTTCGTATATATATCGAAAGAAACCAAAAACCAAAACAGTAGGATAAGAAAACGAGCAATATTTTTGATTTAAATAAATTTCGTATGCAATGAAGCATCCTTTTTATGAATGTCAGTATTTTGCTAATTAATATTTTAATTACAATTGCATGTAATTGCATAATTGAGTTGCTCTAATTACATGCCACTGAGTATTTAAATGTTTAATTACCCAATCACATGTAATTAAGTAACTGGGCATATGTAATTTGAAGGTGCCTTTTTAATCAGAAATGTAATTTTGTTCTAAACATGTAATTTTATAGCATACTGACAACAAAATTTAAGTTGCGCTGAGAGAACAAAATTGCAAAAGGCACGTAATATATTAAAAAACCTGCAACAAACGGGTTTCGTGCAATTTAATGTGACGATATTGTGCGAAATCTTTTAATAGTTATATTATCTAACATGTTATAAAATACTACAAACAATTCGCCAGTGAGGTTTCATTTCATGAATTTATTTGCTGTTTGTCAAGAGACGTATGGTTGAGAGCATGCGCACAAACCCAATGGCTTAGTGCGCATGTGCACTCTGCTGCAAATGCATTTCATAACTTCTTACGAACTATTTCTCTCAGTGTGTAAAAAGTCTTCACGAACAAATTAAAACTTTGGCTTTTATTTACCACTGTTTTGAAAGGCAATTTAACATAAATTTTTTCTTTTTTTGTGGTTATAAATGAAAAAAACTTATTTTGACTACAAATCTTTAAAGCGTTGGAAATAACTATTTCGGTAATTTATACTATGTTTAGTAGACATAGTCGAGTCGACATTGTCTACTTACAAACTTATCCGCTTTCTTATAGAATAAACCATATAAGAGACATTTGTATATAAACACTAAAAAAAGCTTTTTCCTTCTCTTTAAAAATTTTAAATATAAAAAGAATTTTATTTCAAATATTTAGAAACTTTGACGATAAAATAATTACGTAGAACCTGTGTTAAACCCATATGTTTATCTATGTTGTACAAATGAAATCTTTATGAAAAAAATGAAACATGTTATAGATCTAACAGAGGTTCTGCTGTAACGAAAATGTAATTTGAATTTTCGTTGCCATTATTCTCGATGTTTTATTTTCACTTTTATTGTAATAATTATCCTTTATCAGTATTTTTATTTTTTATTTGTGTATGTATATTGAAGTGTATCGAAAAATTGAATTTTGGTGGCTTTACCATGATAGGGTACCTCATAATAGAAAACGATTGTAAATCAACGAAAAAAATTTTGTTATAGATATATTTAAACATAAAATGGTTTTGTGAATTTTGATTTTAAAAACAATTGGTCTAGAATAAGAGCGCTTTAGCCCGAACGCGTATACTGAAACAAAATACGGTCGGTAGTAGTACTTGTTGTACAAGGGACGAAATTTGTCGATTCTATACGAGTCTGTTGTTTTTTCGCACAGTTAAAGGCGTGTTCCACACGTCGTCTTCCATTCAAGTGTATCAAAAATTCTCTATTTTATTTCGAAAAAGTAAGATCGAATTTAATGAGATTAGATGTCAAGCTGTCAAAAAAATACGTCAATTACTTCTCATTTTTTAATTCATGACTTGTTTCCTATTCTTATTTTGACGTTTCTTCCTAAGCTGCTTAAAATCCAATCAATTTTTGCTTACTTTTTACACCCAGAAAAAAGTGACACTACATTTTACTGTTCAAAACAGTATTTAAAACCTATTAAAAATAAACTAGAGATATTAAGTGAGTAATAGCAGAGATTAACTGTTTAAGATGGTATTTTTGTTTAAACAGTAAAATTACGGTTTTAAATAGTTAAATTATTGAACAATGAAATTTAGTTTTTCCACATTCAATATTTTTAGTTTACTTTTAACAGATTTCAAATACTGTTTTAAACCGTAAAATATTTAACAAATGTTTTCCGCACTATTTCGATCCAAGACGTTTATTGCCGAGAAATTGTGTGAAAAACGTTTTACTGACCGAGTCCTGCTATAAAATTGTATATAATACATCAAGGACAGAAAGCTAACAATTTTTGCTCGAGCAATGTTTAGCACACGGTTTGCCTTGCACGAAAATCGTCAATTTCTGTCCATGGTACGTACCACACTTTATAACAACACGTAAAAAAAAATAAATTTGCTTTTAATTTGGAAAAAATGGCTTCAAAAGACTTCAATTGGAATATTTCTTAGAATTTAGAACAATTTTTTCTTTCATTAGAGGAAAATTTTCTATAAATATATAAAAAATTTTAAAAATTATCCAATTTTTACTATAAATAATCCAAAACTATTTGCATTGATATCTGTATAACGTCACTTTCCTAAATTTAAGGGAAAATTTACTTTTTTTTTGCGTGAAGAGCAGAAAAAATGTTTTTTAGGTGTGGAAAACCAAAAATTAATTTCATCTTCATTTTTGTCCTTAGACAAAAATAAACAACTTTCTATTAAGCTTACAGACCTAAAAAGTAACATTTTCAACACGAATTAAGAAAAAAAATTTACTTGTCTGTCTTTTCGTTGACTAACACTACTTTTTATTAAGTCGTCTAAATATTTTAATGATTTTTCTGTGCGTAAACATTGTATGATACACAAATATACATTTATAATTGAACGCAAGTTTCGATACCTTTAACGGTGGCTATTTTTTTTGTATATTTTATTGTTAAAAAGACACACGATTTTTTGTAACGTACAATGAAAAAAATATAGTAGGCTTGTGCAAGAGCCGGTTCGAGTCGTATCTTGATTCGCGCTTGCAAGTTTTGGTTCTCAAGCTCGAATCAGCTCGCGAATATTTTGATTTGTAAATTCTAAAATATCTATTTAAACATGGGCCTTGCCTTAAGGGAGCTCCTCTGTAAACTCTAAAAAACAGCTATTTTCAATTACGTTAATGAGTCTTGATGAGTCTTCATGTTTCAGTCTATAGTAATTTGTAAATATTTACTGAATAAAATATTTTAAAAGATTTTCGAAAAATTTGATTCCTTTAAATTAAATCTAAAATATCAGACTGACACCAAACCCGCGATTTACACTGAGAGAAATGAGTCGTTGAAACAGCTACATGGATAAAAATTTATTCGAATTTCTCCCCTAATTGGAGTAAACGTGTTCTATAAGGCAAAAATTGCATGTATTTAAACTAAACAATTCAAAAAGTATCCCAAATTAAAAGAAATAGGTCGATAATTGTAATATTGTTTACATTTTTTAGTTTAAATACCAAGATTTGACAAGCGATCGATTCACGATATTACGACCCAAAGTAGCTAAATCAACGACTCTAAACCAGCGACTTAAGTCGTACGACTTAGGTCGTTAATTCAACGACCCATTTCTCTCAAGGTACGATTGAAGTTTACGGAAAAAAACATATTTTTTCACGCAATTTTATTTTTTTCAATAGCGATTGATCATGTTAAGGGCGATTTCTCTACTTCAAATTTCATTTCATCACAGGGATGCTAATTGCCATTGCATAAAAATTATATTTTTCTATAAAAAGAACCCTCCTAATATAAAAAAATGCTCTTCTAATTAAAGGACTCTTTTTCAATGTCCTCAAAAGAGGTATGCGTCCCAAGATTCATCTACAGGACTAAAAGGACTGGCACAGTGGTGCCCATGCTTTAGAAAATATGTATAGCCCGATACCCGAGCGCATTGTGTGAACATTGCATTTCTTGAAAGAAGAGCCGACACAAACGAGGTGAGTTTAGTCTGAATGAGATCAAGTACAAGATTACAGATTCTTCGAAAACATGAAAATAAACAATGTTGTTCAATAAAACTCCCTGCATTTTGATTATTTAACTTTGTAAATTTAAATTCGGTTTATCCTTTATTCATTTAAAATTTAATATGTTATTTTTTATTTATAGTTCATCATAATTCATGCAAAGTCACTTGCTTGAACCAATCGGATTCGCATTGACGGATTCGGCTAGAAAGGTAAGTAGATACACTGAGAAAAAAAGATATTGAAAATAACTAACAGATAGTTCACATGAATGTCAGAATATCTGAAAAAAATATACGTCCAAAAAGCTTAATGCTTTCAAAAAATAATATTTATATCAATAATAATAATAAATAAAAATAAGAGTTTAGAAACTGAATTTTTTATATTGACTGAAGATTTTAGTTTCTTTTAAAAGAACATGTATTGTAACCATGGACAATTGTTCGATCCGCGAATTTCATTGCCATCAGCAATCGATGATTTGATTGATTTGTGCACTTTTAAGCCTGTTGACCTCACGCGCGCGACAGTTATCGTCGCGCATCAGTTATTCGTCAGCTAACTCAGCTGCCAGATCTCTTGTTGCGCTCGCTAGTAATCGGCTGATTTTTATCGCGACTTCCCTACGCCAGTCTACACCATGTCTAGTTGGTGCCCAGCCAGACAAACCGGACACTGACTAAACGTCTGCCTGCAGACGCTTCAGTTTTGCTTTGCCGCCGAAAGTGAGTACTCATTTCCGTGTTTCTTTGTGCCGTTTGCCCGTGCGTGATATCCCGTGCAATCACTTGCCGGACACGTCGCTGTCATTTCGTCCGCATCACGGCCTGGGGACCTGGTTTTTCTTTTCCCTACTTGCTAAAATTATACATTTTCTCAGACAAATTCGCCGACGTTGCAACATTTATATAACAATTGTAAATTCCTTTGCAGAATTTTTTCACCTTTCTATCACTAATTGTTTTGAAGGTCCAGTGTCTTGAAATACTAAACTTTAATACATATAATTTACCGACTACTCCTTGAGGTCTAATAAAACATCTGCTATTTATCATTCTTATTAAGTTTGGAGCTTTCTTTTTCCTTTTTCCGAAAAGGGCACAAAATACAATCTGGTTTTTTTTTCAATGTAATTGTATTTTATAACGAATTTTAGAAAATTGCAGCTAATTTTATACGTTAATATCAGCGATCAAACTATTTTCAGTATGAAATTATATTCTAGAGAGCGCGGATGCTAAACAAGTTTATTGAATCATGATAATAAGAGCATGGATTAAAATTACATTCATGCAATCTGGGTACAGGAATGCAGAGTATCGCAAGACCAAATCACGTGGGATACCAAGGTGTATGTAAACTCATATAAATTAATTCGGTCGCTCATAACAACGATACAGCTTGATTTATCTTATTGTCGTCATTTTACGTTTCGGCGTGTCCTCAAGGGTTTTTGCATTAACATGTCGTCTACAAATCAATCGATATCACGATATCTTGACAACAACAGAGCGATAACAATGCCGTTAAAAACATTGACGGAGAAATTATAAAGCAATTTCCGTAGCCTTGTACAAACAGCTTTTTAGGCCAAAAATGTCATTGTTTCAAGTATAGTTTAGTATTCCCATAACAATTACTCGGACAAAGCTTATAGTTGATTAACTTCGATCAAATAATACTCAAATTCTATTCCACATCACATTGTAACAAATTCCGGTCATTTCCAGATCATTTTTAAAGTTGATCAAATTAGATCCAATCTAGACACAACTTTTTTTTTTACTTGTTCAATTGTTACTTACAAACAATTGATAAACAACAAGAAAGTGTAATTTCACTTAAATTAAAAACTATATAAAAACTAAATATACATATAAATTTAATAAATCTTATTATAACAAGAATTTTGAAAGATTAAATTAAAAAAATTTTTTACGCAGTTGCCGTTAATTTTTGTCGACCTAATTGTCGACGAAAATCGACAGTAACTGGGGGACGCGTATTTTTGATATTGCCATTGCGTTTGTACAAAAAGTTTTAAAATCTGTAAAGTTAATCAAGCAGCTGAACTACACTAAATATGATGTACAAATTTGAAAAATAAACACCTGTTTCAGCTTGAGCAATTAGAATCGAAGAAAATTAGATTCCCAGTTGTTTACAAAGAAGAATTATTAAATTGTAGTCCGCGTAATACGATTACAAAATACATAATTAATGCTGTAATTTTTCTTCTGTTATTTTTTTCTATGTACATACACCATTGTTTTAATATAATATTCATTCTTACTACAATTATAACACGTATGATAGGTGGTAATGTTCAATAAACCGAACAATATACACATTGAAATGGTAAATATACTTTACGATTCTTTGGGAAAATCACCATTATATATGGTTGCTATTATGATATTTTTCTCTGTGTGTGGTATAAGTGTTGATTAAAGTTAAGGATCCACAGTATACGCAGATCGACGCCTTTATTATGCGCGCGAGTTGTTCCAAAGGATGTCAAAGTTTACAGCGGTCCGCCCCAGAGATTCGCTTAATGGCCGACTAATTGTCGAAATGTAAATAAATATCGTGCCTTGGATTCACGTACCACGAGATCCCGCACTTCGCTTTGCTTGTGCCCTTACTTCAGTCTCTTGGGAAGACTTCGGTATGAAGATATATGACCTTTGGACATGCACAGTAGTTTAATACCTATATGAACTATTACACAATGAGTCTGTTTGCATTTTGTATCCACGAATCCTGGCTAAGAGCTTATGTTTGGTTATTTAACATTTCTAAACCACAGAAATAATGACGCAATGTTCTAAGAAATTTGTAAATAATATTGTATTATCAGTATAATACATTGAGAAAACTAAGTAGCAAAAGTTACTACTTAAATGGTAAAATACACTACTTGAATGGTGAAACTGTTTGGTAGAACGTGATTGAAATTTTACCATTTCAGTACTACAGTTCTACTTCTTGACAAAATCTTTCTGACACGAACTGTTCGAATTATAATTCATGACTATCTATAGAAGTAAACTTGTCTGTAAATATCAAATCACGTAACATTATATCGATACCCCAGACGAAGACTAGGCTGTCTCAAATTTTGGTCAAAGACTATGCCACCTCAAAATTTCGTATTCAAAAATACATGTAAAATGTTGCGATGGCACAGTCTTTGACAAAAATTTGAGATAGCCTAGTCTTCGTCTGGGGCGTCGATATAGTATAATAGAAATTTATTTTTACAATTCAAACTTTCCTCTGGTTGTATACTCCACATAGATGTTATAGATTGAAAACTGTAACTATAACATTCGAAGCAAAGTCAACAAAAATGTTGGCAGTTACAGAAGCTAATGTCTCAGAATCCTCACGTGCTGCAAGGTTCTGGCCAACGAAACCTCCATATCTGACACCTTCATAAC
>JABFOV010003439.1:0-16420 GCA_022817685.1 Aradophagus sp. ZL-2020
GCGTTGATTTATGAATCGCTTCGGCGCCGGCCGCGCGCATAATTTTTCCCCTGCGCGACGGTCATTGGCAAACAAGAAGGCAAGAGCGGGCCGAATGCGCAGGCGCGCCGCGGCACCGGTTCCACGTGTGCCACGTGCGGCCGACGCTTCATTGTTGCCAGCGCTTCATGAATATTCACTTTGCCCGGCCAACAGCCGCGAATCTCGGCCAAACGCGCCACTACGGTCTTTCGAAACTGCTGAAAAATTTACGCGTACTTTTTGCCAAATTTTTTCTCACCTTTTACCCCTCTCGCCGTTTCGCTCGTTTCGCATCCGCCCTTCCGTTTTGCGCTGGAAAAATTTTCAAGCCAACTTCGCGACTGTGCTTTTAACAATCAACGCTGACTAGCGAAGAATGAACCTAAAATAGTGAAACGGAGAGAGAAGAAAAAAGAGAATGAAAAGCGACGGAGGTGGGGGAAGAAGGAACATTGAAAACGGAGCGGGCGGTTGATGCGGAACGAAAATGTTGGCGCAAAGCAAACCCGGGATCGCCGTAACATTTTCAATTACGGATTGTTTAACTTTTTGTTTATGAATTATGAACACCGCGCATCGTGCCGGGCTCAAAAGTTCAGGTCGTAGTTTTTCGTTACATTAAATCATTTTCCAGAGCGTGACTTGAGAATACTGCAGTTAAAGTTTCAAGATAAGTTCAAACTACGTTAACCGTGACGTAGTATTTGCCTGATATTACAGAGTTTTATTGTACCACTCCTTCATTTTCGTTCTCTGTCCCTTTTTCCGAAAGACCGGCGAAATATTTTTTTCTTTCTCTGTTTCCGAACGTCGGTGTATTTAAAAAATTCGAATACAATAAACGTGAAAATATGCAAATTTTGATGAAAAGGATATCGTCGTCAAATGATTAACATTTGTGGAAAACTAAACTAATGCATGAATGTCAAATTTTGTAGTTTTGATAAAATTCTTTTTTATAATCGATTTTTTTTGTTCTTAAATTAACGTATTAAAGATTGAAAATTATACCCTCTTCGAAAGTTTCGTATCATAACCGACGTAAAAAACTGCCCCAAAAAAGCTGGCCGGCAATTAATTTTCGTGAAAAATCCCTGTTCTCCTCATCACTCGGCGACGAGAAAAACGCGTCGATTAATTATCGACACACTCTCCCTAATCTGCGGGAAAGTTTCTCACTATCTTTTTCTCTGTTCTCGCTTGCAATTTCTTCTGACAACAATATTAGCATCGAATCACTTACGTCTCGCCTGGCACTCGCGTTATCAAAATCTCAAAGGCATATATCATCGTCTTTGCGCGCCCTCCCCTCGCCTCGCCCTCGGCTTGATATATCGTTGCGCACTTCACTCGGCATCATTACATTAATACGAATTTTTCCGAACATGTCCCTGCGCGATGATTCATTTGAGATACTCCGATAGTCGGCGGCGAGACGAGAAATTCGTCTCGATCCCGCAGCTTTCCACCCCACCCGGACAATCCCAAATACATAATATTACTGATATATCATCGTGAATCAGCGCTAATGAAAATTCAATAAGTGCAGTTGCTGAATACTTTTCAGAAAGTCAATTGATTTTGTGTGCGAGAAAGCGCGTATGCACATAACATACGAGAAAGAATTTTCAACACATTTTTTGGACTAGCTACGTTATAATAAAAAAATCATACACCGGGAAAAATATTGGTAGTATTCTATAAATGCATCTAAACGTATAGCTGAAAGATTTGAAAAATTTCATCAAAACGACCGACTGTTTCAGTTGATTTGTTACAATGAGAAAAAATGTTATGTATTTGTAATCGTAACCATCGATATACAACCATCGTATACAGTTATATGAAATGGCAAATATGATAGTTTTACATTTGTCCGATTGTATGTATTCAACAAAATATTTTTTCTGTGGTATATAAAAATTTTGAAATAGACAGTTCACTCACGACACGACCTACATAAATATTTCAATATTAGAATTTACCATTTTAAATAAACTTTCTGTTAACGTCACGCGATGGCGCACTTAATAACTGAACAAAAAAAAATGCTTGGTTTTGTCACTACATACGTAACATCAATAATGATTCTGCTCGGTACCACTAAAGAATTTGAGATTTATGTGCGATACTCTGATAAGCAAGCATAAGACGAGAAATTCGTCGTGATCCCGCATACTCTTCCCTCGCGTACACTCGTAAAATCTTTAATTCAATCCGACGCAAAAGATAGCGCAAGTGGTTCTCCCCTAAATGAAATAAAATTGCTTTCTTCTCGGCCGTCCTTTTTTTCTTCTGCTCTCTCTCCGTTGGCCCTTTTTTATCGTTCAACGTCGCTCACACTACGTACGATTCCTGCATCTGATTGTACGAAATATGAGGATGACGTGTCAAAAAATTGTGTGACTGCTTCAACTGCGGAATTGGGTTAATTATTAACGCGACGGGGTATTAATAGTTAATGGAGAGAGTAAATAAGAAAGAGGGTCGGAATTGGTCGTAAAATGAGAAGAGGGAATAGCGGAGCCAGGTACTCGCGGAGAAGGTTATTTGTTTCGAAAATGTTCGGTCGGTTTGAATTATTTCAGCACAGAATGGTTGGAATAATTAGTCGCGTTCTTGCAAAACTGACATCTTCAGAAGATAGTTGCATTTAATTTTATTTGTAATTAAATGTAATAAATAAGTGAGTAACATGAAGCAACAAAATGAAATTCAATTGAGTAGTTAGGGTTTAACAGTCTTGGTGGCTCAAGCTCAAGTTACTTCGCGGCAACGAATTTCCACTTTAAAATTGTATTTATTTGACGTAATCTTATAAGTGTTGTAGTTAGTAGTACTTTTTGTCGAATCAATGTAATCGGAGAAAAAATTTGTCCTCAAAGCCACCTATAACTAATCACAGAATGGTAAAAAAATCTGAAGTGTGATCAGATATATGTTACAAATTATGTATGAATCAAATATATTTCACCTGATTTATAACATTATTGACAATGTCGGTAAAAAATATTATTAAATATAAAACATCCTTTATTCTCAATGAAATCCAATCTCTAGCCTTTTTGTTATTGGAGACCTCCTTTTACCGCCAAACTAGTATAAAAGAAAGTTATAAAAGCTGATAATAAATTATTGAGGTTTTTCTGCCGATAAGGAAATGTTTCTTCAATTACTCTTATTTTAACTGTTAAGAATAGATCATTTGGACTTGCAATCACTTCGAAATGAGGTCATCTGTGCTTTCGAAGATTCATGCATCATTATTTTCCTCCGTTAAAATTGATAAATGCAGAAAGTGAAGCGACCAACAATCAACTTCCAATTTCTTTTTATGTTTAAATAAATTGACGTTTTAACGATGTTATATGATACATTGCAAAAAATTTTTTTCCTCTGATGCTCCTCGTCTTATGTTATTCGTGTTCTCGTTAATTGTCAGTGCTTTGCAATAGTACACTTCGCAATTACTTGACTTGCATCTTGTGACCAAAAGACCATGCTTCGTTAGTTTAATCACCGGCAATTCAATAACATTTTGATCCACTCTAACCGAATCCGAAGCATCTTGCACAACAATCTTACGACGATATTAAATCTAAAGCTTCCCACTTTGTTAGTGATGTGAATTTCTTTTTTCCATTTAACAACTTGTATTGTTTACCACAAATTGGAGCCGTAATCTTAAATTCTGGATAAAAAAGATATGACGGGAAAATTTGCCGCGTTTTAAATTCTATAAAAAATTGTTTTCAGTTGAAACAATTGAATATTTGATTAAAATAATAGTTGTTTCAACTAAAGCTTTTTCTAAACATGTTTTCATTAATAAAGTAAAGTTAATGGAAACACTAATTAAATTATCGTATTTTTAGTTCAACGGTTATAACGCGATGAAGTTTTTCTAAAACAAAGATTTTTCAGTCCATTAAAATTAGACACACAACTTCGTTTTATATGCGGAGTTTTCTTTGCTTTTATCATCCCGACAACTTTATTAATGAAAATGATAATGTTTTAATAATGCCATGCGATACGTCTTGGACGGGCATACCGCTTCAAATTGTGCTCGTGATACGACTGTGTCAATTTTTCTCTGACACGCCCGCTCGTAAAAGCTCGAATTTAACGTGCCGGAAGATAGCGCGTATCTTCGCCGGAGTGAAATAAAATTGTTTACGTCTTTTTTGATTGTACGTATGATAATTCGTGGAATGCCGCAAGTTAAATGCTAAAGATGCCACAACGGTGGAGAAAATAGCGGAGTTTAGTCACGGAAATGCTTTATGTATTCGGATCCTGAGACGTCGCCTGTTTTGTTGCATATTGTTTATTTTAAAAGTGACATTTTTTTTGTGCGCCGAAGTTCACTTGTAACTTTTTGACGTAGTGTCTGCTGTAATATGTTTTGGATAGTAAATACTACTAAAAATTTATTTTTGTACAGTTATTATATTTAAAAGAAAGTATCAACATCAAGAGAAAAATTTTATTAATTATTGCAATTATACAGATTTAAGTGTACTACTTTTCATATTAATCCTAGATCGTGCCAACAAATGTACAGTCATTAATATTCATTAATATTCTAAATACAAACAAATCTGTTTGTATCACGCAATTTTTTTTTCCTTTTATAACTCGTTTATTAACATTTCCTATACTTACGTAGCAAATACACACAATAAAAACACTAATTTCCAATCAGATTTTTTTCTCCGTGTAGCAAATATTAAAAAAGAATCTTTATACTTGAGTTGCTTTCGAATAACAGCTTGATTGTATATTTAATATAATTACATTTGATTGTGAAGAAATTTTCGAGCATCGTATGACTTACGGCGTGCAAACGAACTCGATCCCAACACAATTAAATCCGATTGTTCGCACATTGTGAAATAGGAACTGCTCTGTTAATTCATTACGCCGACCAGCGTTCCGTGATTATTGACCATTTTTTCTCAACGTTTCACTTATTTCTTTCTCTGAAGCTCGCTTCTTCCTTTGTTACATGTTTTCCCTTTGGCTTCACTTCGAAGTATCATCTAATTATTCAATCACAGATAAACAAATCACACTGAATTTCATATTTACAACTGCTCTGGCAAAAATAGTAGAATCGACATTTATTACAATCATAGTGATTCCTTTAATTTATTATGATTAATGTAATAAATTTAATTTTCAAACACTGAGGGAAAAAGTATTGAAATAAGTATAAAAGTAATGATATTGACAATGATAAATTCGAATTTGAATCAAGTAAAATTACAGTTTATTTGGTGTATAACAATTCAAATATTGTCGTTATAACGTTTAAAGTAAAAAAGCAGCAAATCACCGCGGAATTCGTAACAGTAATCGTAGTTTATGAACACTTGAAACTCGCGATAAGAGTTCTCGCTACAGCGGCTCGACCACCAGCTACCTTCTCAAGACGAGCGATTCCCCTTCTGCAACTATTTCGTTATAGCGGCGAAGCCCTGAAACGGCCGCAAATACTAGGTTCGAGTTTAAATTGTAAGGACATTTATAAACATACTTCGATTCATTTCCGTCGTTTCTTATTCATTTATTTTCTCCAATTGGTTTCACTTAAGAAAAATGTTTTCCAATAGTAACTATTGAGACAACAATTTTTATATATATAATGATGCTCGTTTTTCTCACTCAGACGATGATTTTAAATGATTATCATTGAATGTCTTACTTTAAGACGTTGGCCGTTTCGGTAAAAACGCTTCAGTCGAACGAAAAGTCATACTTTTCATTCAAACGCGATCCCTCTCGTTCTCGCAATCAGCTCGAACCCTTTTCTTGCAATTAGCGTCCACGTTGCAAGAAAGTCTCCCCTTATCTGGTATACATTAGCGGCCGGGTCTGCATGTGCGGCAAAGTCGAACGGAGCGCGGTGCCACGGTATCGCGACCTGACATCGAGTCCACGTGTCGGCTGCAACTTGACACGCTTAGATTGATGGCCAAAGGGAGCCGGCTCAGAAAACGGAAGCACAACGCTCAACCTAAATCGACTACATAATTAATGCCATTTCAGACGACGACCGTGCCAATTAGCCGGAGTGCGCGATCGCCCTTTTTCGTCCCGCGGCCTACGAGCCACGTGTAATTATTTCGCTATCTCCCATCTGCGCCTGATTAACAGTCTTATTTCGGCGAACGGCCTTGCGGCGGATACATTCCTTTGTACGAACCCACTGCTGCCACGTTTTTCTTCTTCTTTTCGATTCTTTTAAATAACACTCGGAAAAACGACCACGTGCAAAGAAAAACGCAGTACGTTCTCGTTTAAAAATACTAGACATTTTAAACTGAAATAAACGTACAATATATTTGAAAATCATTTGTAATCTTTGCAATAGATTACCAAGTACTCAGCAATCATTTTTAATTCACTGTTAATATTTCTGCATAGGAAACAGTCTGATAAATAATTATGACTTATGATTTATTACTTCATATACATTTCATTCAACCAAATTGTGATAATTTTGACTCATACTAGTAAATTTACTCCTCACAAATAACTGTAATATTCTTTTGTATATATTTTTTTTACATTCTTGTTATTAGTATTAGCTTTATCAAAAGCTTCTGATAATCTTCCTTGATATATTTCAAAAGGCTTATCCTTTAATGTAACGTACTTAAAGCCGAAAGAGATAACACTTAACTTGGCGGAAAACACAAATATCTTTAGAAATAGGCTGAAAGCATTGTAAGCACCCTCGAGAACATCTTGAAAACAATTAAGAAAAAAGATATGATTTGGGGGTATAGCGTTGAAAATAATAAAAAAAAAAAAAAAAATTAGGAAAAAGCGGAGATAAACTGAACGAGCGAGGCTGGGGAGTTGCTGTGTACATAAAACACGGAATTGGATCGATTGAAGTTATCATACCGTTGATGTTCGAACTCGATGATCAATAGATGAAAGCTGTTTGGCTGAAAGTGACAATTGAAAAAGCGCGCATTATTAAACTAGCCTTGAATACTGATCTCGTAAACAATCGATTGGTTAACTTTTTGTGGCGCACGATAAAACAACAGTTACTTTGACAGTTGAAATGTTCATCCCAAGTCCTAATTATCTCTAAAACTGTGACTCTTAAATGTATTCCAGCCGAGTTCGTTAGACTGAAAGACAATCTTCTTAAGGATCCTAAAAGGTTTTATTTTAAAATCCTTTAGTTCTCTCTTTTTAAAACTTGATGTCAAACCTTATCTTCGGTAATAATCTCATATTTACTTTAATACAGTTATACCGACTTACACAGAAAGTAAGTTGGTATTTATTTCTCGTTTAGGCCGTTCGTAGTATTACAGTGCAACTCTCTTTAAACTGGGTCGATCCCTTTTTAAGCTCTTTCGTCAGAAACTTCATAATCGGCATTCATTTAATTACCATACCATCTGCGGTTTTGATGTCTGCGTTCCCAAGCTAATGGTTTCTAGCCAAAAATCGACTGTTTCGACGGTTGCGTTTTATAGATTTGCTCATTTCCTAGATACGTTAAGGTAATTCCAGCAGCAGTCAAAAATTTATTTCTCAAATTTCATTCAATAGCAGTACTTCCCGATTAAGTTAAGTAAGAAATTATGTATTGAATTTTGACCGTAAAACTGATTTTAGTTCAGAATTTCTTTGAACTTTAACACATTATATTTTAGCTACTACTTAATGAATAATGTCCTGACTTCAATGTCTGAAAATTGTACTGAATTTCAAGTATTTCGGGTTTGTTACGAGAACCACTGTAAATACTATGTGATACCGCAATAACTGCTTTTCTCACTCTTGTGTCTCTGAAGGGACGTCTGGTTGTATACCTGTATTAAATGATTAATCCAAAGCTTCATATATAACTGATTCTTTTATTATTATCAGTAACGTGTTCTCATTACGTGAAAAATACCCCGAGCACGTGAATAATGCTTCCTTCTGTCCTCCTCATCTGCATCTAGATAGGAGTACGGTCTCTCGCACTCAACTTCTCTAGTGGCAGACCATTAGTGTTCCCGACGTCGTTGCTCTGGTATTGCTGTTCGTCGTATTCATAAACCTCTCCGTGATGAAATTTATCCCCTAACGATCAAACTTCTTGTATTAGTGCCGCTAGTGACCTTGTTACTGTCATACATCTTGTTAAGTGACACACGTTTTTGCGGTGCAAAGCAGAGCTGCAAATGAGGCGTCCGACTAAAAATTAAATTTCAATTTCTCTTTCAGCAAATCTATTTTCGACCGTCTTTTCAGAACAAAGTTTCACTCCTCGAGTATCTTTGTTAATGGCTAGTTAATATTTTACCCCAGGTGTATCTGTCATTCATCTTCGTTTAATTGAAACTACTCGTTTAAAACGTTCTAGGCTGTAAAACGTGAAAATTATTCTCAACAGGTTCATTAAACTTTTTCCTCTCGTATTCTCCTCTAATTTCAATTCTTTTGGATCTCACCTTTTTGAATCGAGATTTAATTTTCGTAATAATACACTCACTTACAAGTGAAATAGTAAATGCATGTGAAACGAAGAACATACTTTTGTTCAAAAAATATTGCACGTATATTAAAGTGATACGTAATACTTATACGAATTAATTTTGATGTTTGAAATAAAAATAAAAAAGAAGCGAAAATTATTTGGAAATTTTATAAATATTGTTCTCTTGGATAGCTTTATTGAATGAAAACTTGCAGTGGTTTTCAAAGAAGCATTTAAATAAAGTGTGTGTATATGAACACTTCCGTACATATACGTGCGGAAAATTTTAAAGCTGTTTATAATTTTTGCGCGTATCACCACAACTCATTAAAATTCCGCAGCATTTTCATTAAATCCCTCATTGTCTTTATATCTACGACTAGTTTCATTTTCATTCATAAGTTAATGCGCCGTTATCACTTGACTTAAAAGGTTAAGTGTTATGAATTGTTTCTAAGAGGATACTCCTGTGAACGTGAGAACCGTCACAAAGCCCGATTTTCCCATCAAATTCAATCAAACTGCTCGAAAACTTTATCGGCTATTGAAGTCCTGTGATTACTACCATCATATTCCCCAAAGTCTCTCAATCAATAATTAGCTTTAATTGATGTTGATAATTACGTGCAATTTTGTGTAATCGTATGTAATTGTTCGTGGCACGTTTGAGGCAGTAAAGTCAGTAATTTCTAATCAAATTTGACTCATTAACTTTTATTGTCAATTACAATGCTCTACAGGTATAATTATTTTGCAATTAAAGATAAATCACGTAGAAAACGTATGTTAACTAGTCAAGTCTTTTTGGGTTTAAACGTGCATAAATTTGCAAATTCAATCACCTGACGTGGAAAATCAAAGTACTTTTTTCGCGAAAGAAAAATGACAATAATTGCCGCAGTGAATATACCCGTTCAAATGTTTGATCAAAGATACGAAAATACGTAAAATAGTTGTCACTCGGTAGTAGGTTGGTCAAGAGTTGAAATGTTTGCTTGCTTAAAGATTTCTGTCAAAATTTTAACAAGCCGTGTATGAGAATATAACTGCACAGTTTAATGTCTGTGTTAATACTGTTAATTGTTACACGAGATCAGTAACATGAGATTTCTCGAAATTGTTCAGCGTTCTTTATCTGATTGTAACTTTACTTAGGGTTCGTTTAAACGGCTTAAATAGACATATTTGAAAACTGAAAACTAATTTCTTTAAATAGCGTTGTAAATAGAACGACGAAATATTTATTATACGACGTTACCAAAGTTTACGAAACGTTAATAAGATTTACTTTAAACTTTACGTGCCATTCATTTTACATTATTAATTGTTTTTAAATATGCATTCTCATTCTAAGATGAGAATATTTGATTCATTTTTATAAAACACTACGAAATCAAGCTCAAATGTCGCATACATTTATTACTTTACATATTTATTAAAACATTAAACTACTTTTGCGTTGAAAGTAATATCAAAGCCTTTGATTGTGCAATTGCCATTAAGATAAGAAGAAAGGTATTTTGCTTTTTCATTTGTCTGCCCGGGCGGAAAAATGCAACCGATGAGTTAATTGATGAGAAATGAAGGCGAGAAACACCGCTCCTATTACTAATGCATTTCTTTACGAGGAATTGTGACAAAAGGCCAGCTGCAATCAAGTGAGAAACTTTTAAATCCGTGTAAATCCAACACAACCAAACGGCCTCGCAAATCGCGCGAAAAAATGCATGAAATATAATGCAAATTTCATGTAACACTCGCAGAAACACTGTGGAATTAATAACAGTCTTGTATATACTGACACAAATTTCATGCAAATGCCTTGCAAATTTCATACAACGCGCGCGATGCATATATTTACACTAAAACGCGTATAAATATTTCAGAATACCGATTGTTACGGGTTTTACAGTGAAAGACAATTAACATCCCGTGGTCTGAAGTTGGCGTACGTTTCGATGCCGGAAATAGCGCGCTGCCGCGTCGAAACGGCCGTTGCCGGTGCCGTCAGTAGTGCGAACGTAAATTAGCGCGGCGCTTCAAGGTCATTAGCCATCCGATCTCGTCAATGAAGTTTTCAGCCGACGTACGCACTGATACTGATAACCGTTGCATGAATAAACATGCTCGTGAATTATCTTCGTCGTGAAGGCTTAATTAAAGACCTCGGTAGGTCGATGACCTTTATTCGCGTCGCCAAATACGCGTGCGTTTATTTCGTTGCAAGTTATTGTTTGATACGTTAATAAATTGCGAAATGCTCCTACGGATTTCCATAAAAGATATTTTTTAAATTCGTTGCAAATAAACTTTGCCAATTAGTTTGAATAGTGCATTTGAAACGAGAGTGATAAATGTTGTTATATTGATTCTTGGTAAGTAGAAAATTCATTGATTGTATATTTTAATGATCGTGTTTGCTTCGTTATCTTTTTTCTCTCCCGACTAACAAAATGCGAATCAATAGGCTACAACGTACAATTCCGTCCAACTCTACGACGTGCCTATAGAACTCAAATAATACGTTTATGGAGATTATTTATTACTGCTATTAGGTTATTCAACTTGATGCGACTCCGAGTACGGCGTGTGGTTTATCAATAATTTATCTAAGCCGATGGCAAAACGTGCATTTGTAACGCCACACTTTTATTCAACGGTAATCATCATTGTGTTAGAAATTGATCCATTGTATTTAATAATTAGGCTCGATTTATTCTATTTGTGAAGTCGCGTAATTATACATATGATTGTGATTAATTTCTTGCAAAGAAAAAATCTGTTTAAAATTTAATCCAGTCATATAGTATAAATATCATTGTCCCGTTTATTCTAACATTTCAAATAAAAAGTATTTCTTGATATTCCATTAACCTTTAACTTCTTTTATTATATTTCTTTTATATCTTCAACGTAAAATTTTTAATAATAATAGTTATGAATATAATGTTCGGCAAAAGAAAACATTAATTTTGTTTTAAACATAACATTTCTTGATACAGAAAAAGCAACGTTCAAAGCGCCATACTACGTACCTAAATATAAATCAAGTTATTTATTTATATTTATGAAAGCACTTTTTCCATAATACATCGTGCGTTAAAAATGCGCCAGTGCATTATATCTGCAGTGTATAATAAATTAAAAAAGTTAGCCTATTCCATTTTGCGACGCACATGCAGAACTAACATCGAAACTTTATATATAAACTACATTAGATTTATTATCCCGCCGCTTTACACAATAAATCGTGCTTTTGACGCACATAGAAACCTGTCAGAAAATGTGTTACAGTTACAGTCGCCGGCACACGTAAACGCTCACAAAACAAGCGAAATTCTGCAAATAAAACGATGAGGCGCGTCTCACAGTATTACGTATCGTAAAAATGATTGCATTTTTGAATCCATATTTTGCATCCCGCTGGTTTTATTATTTCAATGTCATTTTCGTTTATTTATTTCTTACTATATCGGTCAACTGTCAACTGCATAGTAAAAATTAATACATCTCAATTATTTAATGCGGTGACAATGAATAATTATTGGTGTATTACATTTATTATACATAAGTTTATTATATTATTGAGTGTTGTACATCGAAAAATAAAAATTAAATGTTTTGAGTAATAAATAATGAATATTTAAAGAAATTGAAGAAGAAACATTTAAATATTTAAAGCAACGTTTCATAGCTATCGAATTCGAATGTATTAATTAATTAAACAATGTTCTCAATATAACTTCACGGCCTGTTAATTACATGATTATTTATGATATAGTTTTCAGGCTTGACGAGAACTTACTATATTGAAATTCGAAATTTCGAATTCCGTTTGCACGCGAACGTGTATAAGCTATGTGTAAAAGCTATGAATACAATCAAATTACTCCTTTTTGGTTCCTAATTGGTGACATTAACTTCAATTAATTAATTTACAGCAACAAGCATTCAGACGAAATTAAATTCATGTTTATTCTGTTGCGTAATTTACAAATTTACGTATTCGTCTTCGAATCAATGTAATATTCACAATGCATTAGAACAAGTTGATCAAATATTTAGGTTGATAAATAAGTAAATAAATTCATACAATATACATAAATTAATAAATAAATGAGTAAAACATTTTTCGAATAAATTCAGTAAAAAGATATATCGAACAATGCAACTGTTTCCATCGTCAATAAACTCGTATGTTGAGAAAGAGTGGTTTACGTCAAACAAAAGTTAAGTCTTCAATCGCAAACGTTTCCGGGCCTCGACGGACGAATTAACGAATCGCAAATATGCTCCGATAAAACGATAGATTTCGATGGGAATCGAGATTTACGGTTCGAACGGGAAAGATGTTGCGCGGAGTAGATACACATATTTTCTTAAGCTTTAACTCGGGCGTTGGATTTAATACGGCTCGGGATATTCCTTTTGATTTGTCGATACGGGTTTGTGTGCACGGTTATGGCCGATCGGCAAATGGCGCCGTACTATAAGTTTAACGTATTCGATGCATAAGCATACCGTGAATATATTCCGCCCGACTCCGCGCACTTCTCGGCCGAATTTATCATTCTGCCATTGTGCATGATATACAAGTGATGTTGCCCGTCATTTTTCAGTTCCAAGTACGCTTACTCGCGAGTTGATTTTATTATTAAGACGTATACGCTTTACGACCATCGTATTCCGACGTGGGTTATCGTTAATGAACTCAACATTTTTACTAAGCATTTCCCATACTATCTATCCAATTAATCGATAATCGATTAACTCATCAATTAATTTCAAAAATTAATTTATTGGTTACTACAATTGCATTCATTTTTGCAAATAAAGTAATACTGAAAGAATAGTCACAGTTTGTATACTGATTTGAAAACTAAAGCACTTTCAGGGCGAGCGTTCGATAATAATTCATATTATTGATTTTTTTATTAAAACATATTTTATGTAACTGTTACGATTCCGTTAATGTAAGTTATATTTTGGGGTGTAAAGTGAAATTTGGCACGAGTTGTTACGTTATAGTTGAATGTTGATGTTTTGAGCGTGAGTTGTGAACAGCCATTATTCCTCGGCTGGGAAAAATAAATATTCTTTGTTTTTAATAACGCTATATTTTCACTTTACGTGTGCCGTTAAAATTTCGCGAGCGTTTGTAAAATTTCGCCAACTTCGTATTCAATTCTTAAAATTAATTCCCGCGATAATGATCTCGCGAGCCCCGCGATACTACGAGTAATCAGTTACGGCGCAAGGTAGAACGGGGCAATAAAGTAAAAAATGAATAAGGCCCGCGCGTTAAAAGCTTTTATTAAACACGACTTAATATTTATCTAACACATCGTAAATATAAAATGTTGCGTGCCGCGTTAAACGGGGACTATCAAATTTTTCACAAACGATTAATGGAAGATTAAACGAGCGTGCAAAATGCGCAACTTTTTGACGAAGAAACGTCCGGCGACCGTGTAATTGAATTAATGTTAATCTCAGATTACATGTGGCCGGTGAGAAATTAAGTCAGTTTCATAAAACATACGAATGAGAAATTAGCCGTAAAATCGATGGAAGCCGAAAGAAGAACTGGTGTATATTCGTCACTTTTGCGATTACATAATCGGCGTCAGTGGTGAAAATAATTTTAGGTCTAGTTTTCCATTTAATACGACTAACATACAGTAATAATAGCGCAGATAAAATTTATCTGATCCGAATATACAACCCGGTTACCAATGAAATACCAATAATTCGTCAAAAGAACGTCAATTTTGACCTATAAATAATCAATCGGGGGCAAAATTATCATCTGCTTCAAAAATTATTTATAAATAGTGCTGTTTCTACAATAAAGTGAAACTAATAAAGAAAGGTAATATATCATCTGCTGGATTCCACATACGTCGAAAAATTAGTGAAAGTAAAATTAGGTTTGCTCGTTGCAGAGTACATCGTGTTTGACACACAGTTTTCCAAATGATTGACACGGTTTATTTTGTCCGTATTTTTTCTCAGATATTCAATTTTTCATAGAAAATCAGTACTTTTAATACAGAAAATCATTGATGTTTTTTTCTAATTTTAATTTTACAAAACTAAGCAGTGTATTGTATTTCAATAATCTATACTTCGATCTCCAATCTATACCGATTGTTTTAGATAAATTAATATGGATTTTATAAAATTTAAATTTTATCGTAAATTTTAGTGCAGTTCGTCTACTTCAATAAAACTCTTAGCTAACTTAACTCTTAACAAACTGAATTGATCAATTTTCTAATGTAAACACGCATCAATATTTTTCATACTACTTTTTTTCAATATTCTTCATCAACTTTAAGAACTGCAAAAGCTAAAAAATTTAATAAAATTCCATAACGTTATCATTCTCATCCAGCAGCGAAGCTGCGAGCGTTCTAACTAGGATATTTCTCTAAAACCAAAATCTCTTGGCGCTAAATGGAACACGCAAACATTTGCGTATAACTGAAACACGCGTCCATCTATCGCCGAGTAAATTGAATTGAGGCGGTTATCGACCCTCTTTTCGACCGTTTGACCCTGCCTACAAAAAGTATTTACCGATTTAATTAGAAATCACTGCATCAGCTATCCAAACATTGGCATTTGTTTCATTTCCGCCTCGACTTCCGACTTGTAATTATTCGTCCCGTTGGCCGACAAAAATGCGCGCCCGCTTTTTGATCGGCTACGAATAAACGAAAGGCCGATGATATTCGCCGCGGATCTTTATATCACGCACGCTCTTGCACGGCGTGAACAAATAACAAGCACGTATCGGCACGTCAGCTTTGATCGGCCAATCGTGAAATGGCGGTTATTCACTCGGTTTGTGTAACGAGGTTTCATAGCCCGCGTGATATAATCCATCCCGTATGACGAAGTTAATTGCGCTAAATAGTCGTAACGTTATCGCACCGCTATTATAAACCGACCGCAGTTAGGCTAGATTAACGTTGCTGTGATTATTATAATCCGAGGAAAAACTTTGACGTTTTAAATTGTTTGGTTGTCGAACCAATTAGTTTGTGGACAATTATTGTTTCGATCAGACGAAAAGAAGTTTCTTTTTTTGCAAATTTTAAATTTTACAAAAAGTCATCCACGAACTACTAGAATAAGGGACATTATGAATTTGAAGCTACTTTTTATACGGAAGAAAAAGTATAAAAATGTTGAACTTTTTATTTTATGTAGTTTACAGGAGACTTCTTTTTGCAATGCAACTGTGATTCTTATTGAAAATACTTGAAAAATACTTAACGGTTTCACGTCAGTTCTCTTGTTCAAGGGCGCACGGTTTTCACGGCAGAACTGAGAATTGAATGCTCGATTTCGCGACATTATTCCATTCGAGTTTATTTGTGGTCGCTTCCTTTGAAGGAACGATTAAATAAATCTCAAGCCGAAAGAGAAATTGTGTGCGTCAATAAAGATATAAGCTTTTATCTTTATTGTGTTTTAAAAGTATTGCGTTGTCTGGGTACCAGGAAAAAATAACAAATCTTATAAATGATTTGTTGATTCGGTTTTCAATGGCTTGTCATCTTGACGTTTAAAGTTAAAAGATCAGAATATTATTATTAAATGGAATCAACTTGTTTTAAATACGTAAGTTTTTTTTTTTTTTTTTTTTTTTTTTTTTTTTTTTTTTTTTTTTTTTTTTTTTTTTTTCATTTTTTTTCTTTTTTTAATTTTTTTATTTTTTTTGTTATATTTTTTTCTTTTTTTATAAATTTTTTTTTTATTATTTATTTTTGTTTTTTTTTTTTTCATATATTTTTTTTTTTTTTTTTTTTTTTTTTTATGTTTTTCCTTGTTCTATTTACATATCTTCTCTACCTCTACCTCTTTCTCTTTCTTTTCCTACTTTTTATA
>JABFOV010003440.1:0-16414 GCA_022817685.1 Aradophagus sp. ZL-2020
CGCTTGAGAAACAATCACTTCCAAGCTGGAACGTTGGCTGTGTTTATGTTACGTCGATCGTCTTACTTTGGCTGAATGGCGTTTCCTTCATGTTTAAATTTGTATTACTTTTAACTTTTTTTTTTTTGTAGACTTGTTCGTACTCTTAATTTGATTATTTTCTGTTTATTTATTTAATTTTTATTATATAACATTTGCATGCGTTTATTTAAACGTCTAGAAAGCTGCATTGGCTACTTTTGCATTTTAGTTAAAGAACATTACACGGGAAATAAAGTCCGCAATGCTCAAGTACGAGAAGACTTACCTCGAGCTCGAGTGGAGCAAGAACTGGAAACGCTTAGATATCAAACTTATATTCAGGAACAGTAAGTAATGCAATTTTTATGTTTTTAGTTGTTTGCGATTCTGATGATGATATTTACTGTTTAATTAATGTTTGTAATTCCAAAATGATTCTCGTTTTTAGAATTTCTTTCTATTAATTATGCTTTTTGTTCTCTTTTCTATTTTTTCTTGACTTTAAAAGGCAATTGAGGTAAGTTAAATTTATTTTTGTGTTGATTGTTAGAGAAAAACAAAAATTAAAATTTATTTTTAAGTGAATTTATTGGACATTGTTTGTATTGGATGCTTCATCGACCTTTTTTTAATATTTTTCATTACATGTTCATTATATGTATAAGTATTATTAAAAGTATATGATTACACTACATACAAATTAAACTATGATTAACATTAATAATGATGTAACTATGATGTTGAATAATCATTTTTTTTTTTTTTTTTTTTTGAAGATACAAATTTAATAATATATTTTTTAACGAAAAAAGGAATGAAAACTGTGCTTATTGAACAATAATTTTTGGAGCAAGTTCTGTACTATAATGAATTGTTTATCGAAGTGAAAATAGTTTTATCCAAATAGGCCCATTTACGTTATATAAAAAAATTTTGTAATAAGAAAAGTTGTTTTTTCAAATACAAATAAAAATTATTATTTATCAAATTATAATACATAAAAAATATCGAGTAATAAATTGTTATACTCAATTTATTAGAATTTTAAAAAGATTTCCTAAAATTTCATATATTTATGAAACGATTCTTAATCAAGAATGAATAATCGTATTAAAGTATCATGCATAAAGCACTTCATCACATGTAAGGCTTCAACAAAGTTCGTTATAAAACGTATTTGTTATTGTATTTGTAGAACCTTTTTCTTTAGGTAATATAATGAAAATTTAAACGATTATTTAATTTATTTTGTTTTAAATAAATATAAACATTTAATGGAAAAAACACAATTTTAATATTTATACAATCAATAAATAATTAATAATATGATACAAATGCATTTATGAAAAGTAATAATTCACACTTTCTCATTTCAAGTGTTTGCATGTTTGATTCAATACAAGATTTGTAACTGCTTCGTTATTACTGTAATTAATATACTTATTATCACTGGAATCTTAATAGGGAAGAAAGAGATGCTTTAGCAGCGAGACAAATAGCTTTAACTCTAGAAAAAGAAGAACGAAAAAAGGAACGGGAATTGCGAGAGTGGATGCGATTGCAGCTTCGATTGGATGATGAAGTTGCGCAAATGGAGACACAACGTGAAATACAAAAGAAAATCCAGGAAGAAAAGGATCAGGTATAAAATCAATCGATCAAGAATTTGAGAATGTAAAAAAGGAATTAAATGCGTAACATATACTTTTCAAGCAAAAACTAAAATTATGTTGTATAACATGTATCTTCAATAATAATTTGAAGTTTCTGATGATCATTCTTAATTTTTATCCACATTCAATTTTTTTTGTTTAATTAAAAATTATTCGTTTTAATTAGTTTTACAATATGCAATCACAATCATTTCACTTCAAATAAGTAAACAAATTGACTTTCCAGTGATACTTAATGGAAAATATAACAGAAAATTTCAAAATGTAAAAAGAGGTGATCAAAATTTAGAGCATAAAATAAGTACTTTCTTCAAATTCGATAGGATACTGAAAGTCTTTCGCCAAGCGATGAGTTAAGTGGAATTGTTCAGTTCAGAAAGTCGTCGCTTTCACTTTGCTCCCAATGAGCGTTTAATTATGTTTCGTTCGTAAAGACAATTTTACGGATCAGCAATGCATTCAAAGTCATGATATTTGGCTTTTAAATTATTTCTCAAATATTGATTATTATATATATTTCAATATAAATAATTATTTAATGTTATACTTTTTATTTATGATTATATTTATTCTCAAATTACAGATATGAAACAATATCGCTGTTAAAATATAAAAATAAAAAATATAATAGTAATTTTATTTTACATTAATTTGCAATTATTATTACGGAAATAAATTCTCAATATTAATATAACTACAATAATGTTTTAAACTCGTAATATTAGTATGATATCGTTTAAAATTTATTCAAAACTTCTAAGTATACCTGTAAAATTACTTAAGAGTTAATTCAATTTAAGGCAAAGTGAACACTTTACTAACAAAATTGATTGAAACTGAAACATATTAATTATTTTCCAGGAATTAGCTAGAAAACTTCAAGAAGAGGAAGAAATGCAAGCGATTGATGATCCAGACGGTTTTCAGAATGATCAACTCTTGATTGATCGAAAAATTGCAATGGAAGCACAGGACGCTGAGCTCGCACGAATGTTGCAAGAAAAAGAAAGATTGAAAGCAAAACGTGCTCGCGAAAGAGCCCGACAAAAGAAGTTGGAACGACAGCAGCAGCAACGTCAACAGCAACAACAGGAAGTCGATAGCCAGAATCAATTCGAGCGTCCAATTAGACCTGATAAATTAGATTTAAAGGTTTTACATATAGTATTATATGTTAAATTGATATGAATTTAATTTACAATTAACAGTTAAAGTAATATTAAAAATGCTAATTTTTAATTTTGCATAATACAAGTATTTTTAAAACACTTATACCGCATTTTTTATACATATCATTATATTCATTAATATGTTGATGTACAAATTTTATTTAATTATTTAAATAATTCTTTATAATATTTATAATATTTCATTAAATACGATACAATAAATTGATTTTTTTTATTTTTTAATTTGAGTTTTCAATAGTACACAATACATTTAAATAATATTTAATTTTGTTCTTCAAGCCAAATATGGAGAAAAGTCGAATGAAAGTACAACCAGATTCTCAGCAGTATCCAGATCCAGATGAAATTTATGTATTAAACGAATCAACTGAAGAAGTCCATGATGTACCAAATGTTGCAACGATCATAGATCCAACATATAATGGTAATCAGAGCTCGTCTAGCAGTTCTAGTAATACGGCGAGCCCAGCTTATGTGTTACCAACGCCACCAGCGGAATTGATGAATGAAGATTTGGCTTGTTATATGCCTGTACCAGGTCAGAGACGTAGTCAGAATCAATTTGGCACGCAAAGTAGCGAAGAAAAACATAAGCGTCGCGTGAAAGATGGCTGTAAGCAGCAATAAAATTTTTACTGGTGCCGTGTTGTTAACGTAAACCAACTATTACCATGCCATTATGGCCGAAAATATTTACTGAAGAGTTTTAAATATGGCTTTAATTAATCGCTTTATTTCCAATTAGATAATAGTTTTAATCAACATTAAAACAAAAATTAAACTTAGTTTTAATAGTCAAGAATGAAATGAATGCTACTTCATTATTCATTCATCTAAAATTTCTGAAACCTGTAAATTTTAATGATTGAAGAATTCAATTTTTACTTTTTTCAATATAGGGTTTCTATATTAGTAAAAATTCATACTATTTTGTGATAAATCAATTGAAATTGTGTATTGTAAAATGTAAAAAAAATATTAGTATTAAAAAGTATTATGTTTTAGTATTAGATACAATTACGAAAAAGAATTTTAAAGTATTAATTTAAACTATTTAATTTTTATTTTACAGTTTGAGTTGGCTTTCAATACTAGTTTGTTTTTAAAATAATTATGATGAAAATTGTATGTGAGCAAACTGTATGTTTGTGTAATTTTTACAGCTTTTTTTAATACATCATCCTGTCTAACAAAAAGTGGCATATTTCAAAATTAGGCCATGTATTTTTCCATAAGCTTATTTAAAATATGCTACTCTTCGTTAAACACGTCGATATATATAATTGATTTACGAATAATTTTTAAAAAAAGTAAACGTTACAGACGTACAATAAAAAATATTACGTACCTCGTATATATCATAAACTCATTATATACTTCTCAAACATTTCAAAATATTTTTGTTGTTAAGGAGGATTTAATCTAACAATAAACAAGTAAATTAATCGAAGATTTGATAAGTCTCAAAGGATTTTTCGTTAAGTTCTCGACAGAAAATCAGTTCGTTTCTTGTATTTTTATATTATAATAGTAGTGTTTAAAAAGATAATAATCATATATATTACTAAAAGTTTAATGTAATTCCATCAGATAATTTCATACTTTTTTTAATTAAGTGCAATTCTGTGCCTGTAAGGCAAAACCAGGTAACTCATTGATTTTTGACAAATTAAGTTTACACTAAATTCAAGCACTTTTTCTATTATATTTTCCATTTATCAGTTCGAAATTATAAAAATGCATTAATTTTTGAAATTATAATACAAATTAAAATTAGAAAATTAATGCTTTAGACATGTATTGAATACCTTAAACTCGTTTTTCTTAGTTTTTCCTGGAGTGATCTTGGTTTTTCCTTGTAGTCACAGAATTTTTTTATAAAGAGTGACCTATTTAAATATTAATTTACTAATATCTAAAAAAAATACTCACATTTGTCAGTCTTGATGAATTCATAAGATTGCAATAATAAAAATCGACATTAGTATTGACTTTTTGAATGGGACATTATATTTATTGTTGCATGTAATGACTCTAACAAGAAATATACAAATTTTTAATTTACTTTTTGTTAACTCAACGTTCCTTTTTATCAAAAAATATGCTTATGTTTTCCTGGATAATCCTAATAAACGATAATAACTCAAGATTCTGATTCAAAAAGTCATACTATTGATTTTGGCAATTTCCACATCACCATTAGTGAAATTTCCTTTACCTTCATTAAGAGTTCAAATGATACGTATTTTTTGGTAACAATTTAGATTCGCCAATTTGTGTTATCCATTTTTTAAAGATATAATTGTATTATATATAAACTGAACATTTAAATTTAAATCGTTAGTAGGCAAATATGTGAACAAAAGGCAAATTTTACACGTCTTAAATTATCATTTTTAAGAGAAGAAATCTGTAAAGCAAAATTTTGTATGAAAATAAAAATAGCGATAACAACTTAATAATAAAAGTTGCCTTAACGTATATTAAATGAAATAAGATGCATTCGAATGAAATTTGCCTTTATATGACAAAGACAAACAGTTCTTGATACATTGTTGAAGCATATATACTGACATACTCATTGTTAAACATTTTAACAATGATAAAATAACGACTTTAAGTTTCGCAGAATGAGGAAAATCAGTCTGAGCATATAAATATGTTGCATTTAAAAATAATTTCACTGCCAAAGATTCAAAATGTACGATTTTGGTTTTATTAAAAAATCCAAAATGTAATGCTCAATATTTATCAAAAATACTGGTTGATTGATGAAATAATAAAATAAAATCGATGAAATAATGTAAATTTTAGAAAATTGTCAAAACGCTGTGTAATATTTTAAGAAATGAATGCATATTTATACAACGAATTTGTATAATAAAATCAAAAGTCTTGTACAAATACATTTGTCTATATACAACAATATTTTGATAATAGAGTTTAAATCATGACATTTAGAGAATCAGAATTTTTACAAATCCATGTAAGAAAATTCAATTAAAAAAAAGACTTTGAAATAACACTTAATTTTTGAACTTACTCATGTGTTAAAATACTAAGAATGTTCTAAATATAATCAAAGTGAAATTGGTTATGATGAAAAATATGATTATTACAATACAACAAATAAATTGAAAGGAATGTTAATTAACGATACATGACAATAGTTATTGAAAAAAATATTATATAAAGATTTGGTTTAAGTAATATTAAGGGTTAAGTTAATTATTAAGAGGCAATTAAATAACATTTATTAAAGTTTGAACCATAAAAATCTCTTCTAATTTTAATTCTCTTTTCTCTTAAGAATCGCTGTCATTAAAATATCTTATTTAAAATCGACTTAATCGTTACATACTTGAAAATTTCAAAACTTAGGTTCAATATACTTTTTGAAATGTTCATAAGTGAATATTATTTAGTGTAAATTTGTTTTATTGAAATACCATTCTTTAAAAACGAGAAATAAATTTGCTTTTTTCATAGAAGTATATAGATAATTTGATTTGTATGGTTTATAATTTTATTTAATTGGAAAATTAAACGACGATTCTGCGACAAACTTCTGTAATTTAAAATAAAATAGATTGTAAGATATGCAATAAGTATGGTAACAGGAAATCAACTTAGATATTTTTGTATATTTCCTCATAAGTTACTGGTTTGATTAATAAATTATATAAAACGAAATAAAAGATTCTTTTTTATATTTATTAAACATACAAATTTATTGAACATATAAAGTTTTGATTGTGCAACGAATCATCAGTGACAAATTTTTATATTTATTTTTAATATCACTTACTATTATAACTTAGATAATCAGAATCTCGCATTTATAAAGAAATTTAAAGTAAATTATACATAAATTACACGTAAAATAAAGTAAATTATGTAATGTATTTACAGTTTATACTTCCTTCATGCCTGCTTAATTTTCATGTAGAATTGTTATGTATTCTCCTCTTTAATTATACATAAAATTTTTTAAATACAAAATCAAATGTGTATATAAGCGTAGGATATGTGCAAAGTATTAAATTTTACATAAATTACATTTTAGACAAACTTATCATTTATAGAATGGAAACACTATTATTTATATAGTTAATTTATCATCTATAAATAACATAATTTTAAATTTTATTATATGGAAAATAACACATTTTACGAGAGATTATACTCTCATGCTTCATGAAAAATTTGCAATAATTTTTCATAACAAATTAATGCTTCATAAAATTATAAGCATATTTTTTTATAATACTTTTACACTACCTTTTAATTATTTTAACACTCTCTGTTATTAAAAAATGATTCTATTCAAACAAACAATAATCACTAATTTAACAAATAGTAAGTTTAACAGGATCGGATGGCTACAATTATAATGTAACAAAATAAATGGATTTAGGATTTAAAGTAAAATGATTGTCAAACTATAGTTGAGCAGAACCGCGCCAGGTCGTATCAAAGCCACAATTGGTGTCGGAATCGGAATCGTTTTGAGTATTGCTGGAGGAAGGAATAGCGGCGAGTGTCGAAGATGGTCGTCGATTGGTAAATGTGTGTCGTAAACTCGAAATCTTGCCTCGCGGTGATTCTGGAGTTCCGGGTTGGCTGCTTGAGGCCAAACTGTTCTTCGACGACCCTAAATCGTGGGCTCGACGAGATCTTCGCTTTTTTATTGGACCATACTTTGGTGGAGGCATAGCCCCATTATCCTTAAAGTGATTATAAAATACAAACATTTAAATAATGTTATACAAATAATTACTGTTTATTTTAATATTTTGAAGTTTTTTTGTACTTATTCTTTATATTTACCAGAATGTAAAATTATATTGAATTAAAATTGTTTTTTCAATTAAACCGATTTATTCTTGTGCAACAAAATCAGACGTATTAAAAGTAATAGTGTTATACCTGTATATTATCTGCGGATCCCCAGTTTTTATGAAGTTTTTCACTGTTGCTTGGAGTATTACTAGTGACGCCTAGAAATTGGCTGAAAGCTTCTGTAGTGCGTTTCACTCGTACGTTCAGCGAGCCGATTCGTAGAAAACCAAGGTCTTTCTCTGAAATTATAAATAAATTATGTAAAACTTTAGATATTCAACATGTAACATTTGAATGCTAATTATTATTTATTCTTTTTACGCGCATGGCACATTTTGTACGATAAATGATAATTATGTGTAACTAATTAGTTAATAAACTTAATAAATTAACAAAATTCGACTATGCTAATCTTTTATGATTGTTTAAATATTTTTATAGATGAAAATTTACTATAACATAAAACGGTCATTAATGTTTGATTGGAAAAATGTAAATGTTAATAATTACATAATATTTATTTCTCTCGGTGAAGAAAAGAGTATGAAGAGCTTTAAACAGTTCGACGATGATTTACCGCGACGTAGACTTAGTATAATGCATTAAGGGGTTCGAAAACAAAATTTGTTTTTCAGTACATAACACTACATGTCTGTTTGATTAAATTATTGTTATTATTAAAAATTACCTGCGTGTTTTTTTCTGGCTTTTATTTCTGGAAAATTAAACAAAAATAGTTAATTACAATTTGATTAACATGAAATAAATACATTTTTTTAATTATAATATCAAATAAATAATAGCAAATTAAGTTTATTATCATAGATTTGTTCAAATCTTATCATTATTATAGTAATGATATTGAGAAACATGCAAATTATCAGAAAAAAATTTGTAATAAAATAATGAAACGACGAATGAAATAACGAAAATAAATGGTGTTATTAAAAAATTGTTCCCTTGATATCAAAATCTCTATGTGTTGCTCATAATTTAATACTTTACACGTGAAGCACCGTAAAACGTTATAATTGGAAGAAGAGAATATATTGTAAATATAAAAACGAAGAAGAAAAGTTCGTTTCTCAAATAAATCATGAAGTTCAATAAATATTTAAAAATTGATTATTACATTTTTTTATTCTTCAATTGATGAAACGTATGTTTACAAAAGACGCATAAGAAACATTTGGTTTTTCCATGTTTATTAATAAAATGTAATGAAAGACAAACATATTTCATTAAAATCGTAACATTATTTACAAGTTATCATTTATGATTTTAAAATTTTATTCTTTGAATGATGAGAAAAGTTGAAAATACCAAACCAAATTAGTATAAAAACCGGAAAGTTCAAAAGAAACTCGTTGCCTCCTTTTACGCAAGCAAGCGGTATTTAGTTGCAGAGAAACTAGATGCACGTACGATTAACTTCTTCAATAGTAATACTAGTTGTAAAACCAATGAAGCATGATTCGGTTTACTAATTGATTAATTACAATCTCGACGGTTGCGAAAGTTAATGCGAATATTTTTTTCTTGCTACGACGCGTTATGTGACGTGGACCCGTTGAGGAAAAAAGGGGAAAAGGTGAATTAATTCACAAAGCGCGTCGTGCGATCTGCCCCGACATCATTATGTGCTAATTTGTAACTCGGAAAAAGAGAGTTTGAAAAATGCGTTTGGCGTGCAGTGCAAAGCGTTTACCAGTTTTAACTTATTGTCGACAATATAAAAAAATTTTCCGCTTACAAATTGCCTTTTTTTCACGTTTAATGAGAAAATGAGATTACAGATAAACGTGAACTCTAATAACCGTAATGTGTTTGGATTAATTTCACGACCCTTATACTGCGTGTTGTATCAATTTGCTTTGTAAAATTGCATTATTAAAATTATAGAACATTATACAATACTGATAATAATTTTTGTGTATGCTGAATTTAATTTAAATCGAGGAAGACGTTTTAATGGATAATAATTTTAAATGTTTCTTGTCGTATGTACTTCGAATTAATAATTTTTAACGACTCTTGTTCTTTTTTGTAAGTAATTGTTATTAAGTTTTTTTGCTAGTAAATTCAAATTATTATTTTTCATTTCTTTAATAGGCTTGACCAAATAATGATATTACTGGAATAATGAATAAAAAGGAATCAAATTGAGATATATAATACAATTACTTTGTATGGTCAAACCCAATTCTTAATATAGTTGGTTAAAAGTGATTATTCTTTACGTTAAAGTGAAGTTGTTCAATGAAACAAATATGGTTACTTGCTTTTTGCAATACTCACTTAGGTTGAGACTAAAAATAAAAAAGAAAAACTGTATAATTAAAATCATGTGCACCTACTTTCGTATTGTGATATAAGCACTTATATACAGAGTATGTGGGTCTCTGAACTTGCCTGGCATTAACAGCAGTTGTAAATCCTACAACAGAAGAAAAAAACCAAAAGCCCAAGATTCACCAAAAGAAAATTTGAAAGTTTTACTTAGCTGGTGTTGTGGTATCTCGGGTAAAAATGAGAAAGATAGAAAAGTCGTTCTTAGATATTTTCAACTTGAAAATGTCAATCATTGTAATAATAATTTTAAAGATAACATTCTATTTTATTTTTAAATGTAATCTGATTTTTACCCAAAATTTTGCAAACAATTGCACCAAAACATTATTAAAAGTATAAAATCGACGGTTTTTTTTTTTAAAAATCAGAAATTTCATTAGAAAATTATCATAAAAACACAATAAATCTTTTTTTTCTTTGTACTTAATCGATCTTTGAGTATGTATAAAGTTTGTAGATGCTCATGAGATGTTCTATATTTCATGATTGTTTTGAGATGAATCTAATGTAAACCAATATTTATGAATGTTTTATTTTGAAACAATATTTTACAATCTCTTATTTTAATTTAAAACCATCGATATAATATAAAGAATTGGTAGACACGAAGAAAAAAGGTTCGGACAAAAATTGCTATAACTAATAAAATCAGATGATATCGTATAAAGCGTACAAAATGTTACTTACCTTTATAATAATTACTTTTTTATGTGATATAGCAAAATTACACATTTTTTTTTTTTTTTTTTTCAAAATCATATTATGGTCATTATTAAATTTAAAATATTATTATAAAAAATTATGTTGTACCATGGATGAAAACTTGCTATAACGGTATAATTACGTATCATCTGATTTCGGTAAGTTATGATATGGTTATAACTTTTTTTCTGCGTGCATATATAATAATAATAATACAGCGCAATCAAAGAGAAACGTGCAGAAAGTTGTCCTAAAAAAATTTCATTAAAAAGTAGACAATTTGTATTGAAAGTTATTATCAAGCTTGCTAATGAAATATTTTTTACGCTAAAGAACGGAAATAAATGATATAATATGTATTAAAAATGCATGCCAAGTATATAAAAAACAACAAACCATTTGGAAACCAGTTCGAAAAATTAGTTTAAATGCATATTATTTCATTTCTTTTCTATTTTTTTAATCAAAAAATAAGTATTTGCGTATACTATATATCATACATTTAAATTGCTTGCTAATGCAACGTTTCTACAACTAAATTAACACTCTACAACTAGCACTTCAAAGCAGCTAATTGAGAAAAATAAGGGAAACATGAGGAAAATATACAGGAAGTTTGGAACATTTTTTTTCAAAACAAAAAACTTAAATCATTTAGTTTTATAAAAAATCAAATTTGCATGAAAAGAAACAATATCGAATAATTATACATTTAATTTTAACGTGTGTTGCAATCTGAAAAAAGATCTCTGCAATTTTAACTGTCCACTGACTGTTGACTGTCAGCTAATCAAAACGAGTCTTTCATCTTAAACGATTAGTTGAAGTAATATTACAGATAAAATCTTCTCTATAATCCATTTAAACATACACCGAAAAAAAGTGTAGCAAATTTTCTTATTGTTTCCGGGAGTGTAAGCTCGGAAGAAAAATTTGAAAAAGAAAGATGCGACAAAACAAAAAACCATTAACTACTTTTATTCTAAACGTTGTCTTAAAAGTAGACAATTTTTTTCCATATTTGCAAGAAATATTTTTAACGGTATCTCTCCTGCCGTAAAGAAGACAAAAATTTGTTATAACTGTTTTCTAGGTGTATCAGCTAAGATATTTTTTTGCGTACATTTCGTTGTGTACTTTCATCAAAGCACGATTTGAAAGCAAAACATAAAATCATACTTAAAACTCAATATCGGTATAAAAAAAGCGACAAAGTTGCTGCAAGTATGAGAAAGAAAGAAATTGAATTGTATTTAAAAGAAACGAGGACAACGAAAAAAGGAAGGAGTGAATCATGCAACATTCCCCGAGAAGTATATATCCAAAAAAGACTGATCATGCGAAGTTGCTGCGCGCGAAAAACCAGATTACTGATTATCGTGGCTTAGCTGTTTCGATGAAGCGATAATTTAAAAAGCAGACGGTTCAGGGGAATCGAGCGGGCGGGGAGGCGGGTGAAAAAAAACGGAATGTTGCGTCGTAAATCTGCGGACACGGCAAAACGAGCAACAGTGGTGCGCAAAATGAGCCGTCATTTTCGAGACGGCGCTCTTCGATCGGTGGCAAAAATGTAATTGATTTATCGCGCTTCGCGAATTCATTGATAAAGCGTACGCGAAAAGTGCAGGCCAACGGTCGCGCGGAGATGCAATTGGCAAAAAGAGAAAGGGAGCCGAATGGGAGCAAGCCTTGGGTTTTCTAATCGCGCACCGGCCGGGACCACCCGCTGGCGATTTTTTTGCCCAAGGCGACGAGTCCGGTCGCATTGAAGTTCGTGCCGTGAAAGAAAAGAGGCTCGTCGTGACTCGCGCCGCGTACCGTCGCGATTGCTTTTTGCACGTTGCAGGAAGCGACGCATTACGGCCTCAACGCTTGTGTATATGGTTATTAGATTCTTGCTAATATTGTCCGCAAGAAGCGCGGAATTTATATTGATCTTAATGACTGCGTATCGTGTCTGCCGGTTTTGCGGAAAGAGCGGCTTCTTCTTCCACTTATGATATTAACACGCCTCGGGCATTCTAATCGCGATTTGCTGCTAGTTTGTACGCCGCTTTCGACAGAATTTCATTCAAAAAGAAACAAAATCATC
Organism: Aradophagus sp. ZL-2020; assembly: GCA_022817685.1. NCBI lineage: Eukaryota > Metazoa > Arthropoda > Insecta > Hymenoptera > Scelionidae > Aradophagus > Aradophagus sp. ZL-2020. The sequence goes on from JABFOV010003440.1 coordinate 12,873, forward strand.
GCATTGTTTTGCGACGGGAGAAAACGATCATGGAAGGCATTGTCATGTTGTAACGACATTCTTACAAAAATTACTTATACGTATTTGGGTCATATATGGAAGCTTGAAACACTTAAATACAATTAACAATCTTCATACATATTGTTATGTGTAATAATAATGATACAATAAAAATAATGGTAAAAATGTAGATTTACGTAAACGAAGAAAAAAGACACACATTGGTTTTGTATTTATTAACAAATAAATGCTTTTTCAATTGTAATTACTTAAAAATGAATATCTTTTGTTAATAGCGTTCTATTACTTTACGTTTAATTTTCGGTCTATTGGTACCAGTTACTGAAATGATATTGTGCTTCACCGAAATGAAAAGTAATGTTTAATGATTAATTCGGCAGATATTATCTTGAAAAAGTCTCCTTGCACAATTAATTCTGTAATACTGTTTTAATAAAAATAATCTAATCTATAACTATATTCCGCTTTTATTCTTATCATACATAAATTTCAACGTTGTTATGTTTAATAAGTTAATATTTTCTTGTTTGATACTGGTGTTGTTTATAAGACATATTTCGAAAATACAATATAATGAAATATAAATCAGCGTCCACATTGACTGTTTATTTTTTACAAACAAATAGTTATTTGACGGGGAAAAATTTAAAAAATAAACTTATACTGAGGATATGAAATAAATTAAAATTGATAGAACTAAAATAATAACATAATTTGAATTAATGTGTACTTACTTATAAAGGTGTCTTCACTAACTTCTGCTTCTTGGGACACCAAATATTGCCTTGGTTTCTTGCCACTGTAATCTCGAATTTCTTGATTGGCTCCTGAAAAAGTCCATTAACCTTGTTGAAAACAATAACCGAAATGGTTTTTTGAAATCTCTAATTTTAAATGTTGATCGGAATCGAAATCTGGATCAACATGAGAGTTAAGAAAGAAAAGAAAACAAAGGAAAAGGTAAACACGTTGAAAAATATGTCATACATGATTGACGTGTCATTTACGAGCGATATCGGTTATTGAAAAGGTAAGACTTATATTCAGTGGTTTTGATAAGAAACGAGAATGTCAAAAGGATAATCTTTGGCAAACAAGCGGATTGGCTTTGAAAGGTGCCGACACTTAGGGAGAAGTTGTTTGCTCAGATAATTTCGATTGAAGTTTTACCTGCTTGATACACACGACCCGGAAAATCTGAGTTAGGTCCACATGCTATGTTTAAAAAAAAAAAGAACAAAAGAAGTTGACGTGATATAAATCACGGTTTAAAGCACAAATTTTGATATCTGTTTTGAAAACGCGTTTACTTGCAATTATTATTCTTAAATTCAACAACAAATTGTTATAGTTGTTTCGATTTCACGTTGGTTTTTTTTTTTTTTTTTTTTTTTTTTTTAAGACTCACCATAAACTTGAACTAACAAATTGAAGATGTTTTCATGACCGAACTGCATGGCTATGTGAAGTGGCGTGTAACCCTGAAACATAATGTTTCATGTTAAATTGCTATAACTCATAAATCACAGCAATTATCAATTAATTATTCTTAACGTTCCTTCATTTTCTTCCTTCTTTTTCTAAGTTACATTATAGAATTAAATGAGGAACAAGTGCAACCTTCATAAAGGTTGCACTTAGGTTGTAAATTAATTATAAACTAATTTTTTACTTATAAATCAATAATGCACTAATTATAGAACAATGAATGCCAATTAATAGATTTCCATAGTTTTTTGGAAACTGTATGGCTTATCTACTTCTTCTTAACAGGATATAAACAGACACTTAATGTTTGATACCTTCATTAAAAGTTGTTTTAAATTTATTTTTTATTTATGTTATTATTCAATGTTAAATTTTTATATTATCTTGGAGAGATATTGCTTAGGCTTTAATTAAGTGAAACCGTTTTAATTACTCACCCACTAAGGTGTCGTTTATTGTCAAAACAGTTGTATTGTATTGAAATTAGACAATTAAAAGTAAACGACATTAATACATCTTGGCGTACCGAGAGTTCGGATGAGACTTATCAAATCAGCCGGAAGTTTTCTGTTTTACTATGACGATAAGGATAAACTTTGTTCTCTTTTATTCCGCCGAATGAATACTTTATTGCTGGGTTTCTATTCCGCAGACTGGGAAAGGCGCGAAGACGTGAAACAGCGGTGACGGGGCCGGGGGACCTCACGCTGCGGAGACAATGAGGAATTGATAACGTCATATTATGAATATCACCTCGAGCGTGCGAATCTCGCGTTTCCGTAACACGCCGCGATCTCAGGGAAACCAGACTGAGTCGTAACCGCGTTGCGTGCGTCCTATCAACGCCACGCCGCTTTGCATTTTCATCCGCTTCTAGTACTCCGGCGTTTCTCCTCTTACAGCCACGGGGCTCGTTTCTTTTCTTTTAGTTTCTTTTAACTTTTCCTTTTTTTTCCGTTCACTGTTAGCAAACAAGCTGCGATGGGTTTTCGTCGTCTTCGACATTTTTTCGTTGGTTGCGATACATCATTCAAGCAATAATTAGCTATATTTAACATTTTTCTTTGAAGGTTTACCGATAAACAACGTCACTCAATATTTTCAAAAGAAAGGTGATACATGTAGGCAGTAGTGGTAGATATATTACGAAATTAGATAATTCCAAATACTATAATACAATTAATGGACTGACTTCTGATAATAATGTAGCTCTAAACAAATTTATTTCCCACATTCTGTCAACAAGCCTGACACTAGATAATGACATTTCCTGGATAAATGTTTCGAAAACGAAAAGCAGGAATTGGCATTCAATTGTCCTACATTTCGACGGGACCGACATTTTTGGGTCTGACGGAATATTTCATGGGGACGTTAATGATTCATTATCCGGCGTAAAGTACAGTCAAAAATAGATGTAATTACGATAGCCACTCACGCTTTTACAAACTAGATTACATCTAATGCGTCCGGTTCCGTTTGCGTTAGAACTAAGGCCAACATTCTTTGTCACGGGCTAGCTTAACGATTCGCGCGGAGTCACAAAAGCGACAGAGTAATTACGGGCGAATGACGAAACGGGCGACAGCGAGTGTGACATAATGAAGACGGCATTGGGTCGTTCGCTTGGCTGACTTCGAATCGGGTCAAAAAGCCGCGCGTATCGTATTTCCAAATTATTTGCTTTGCCGAGTAAATTGCCCTTCAAGGCCAACGAATGACCGATCGATCGAAATGCGACAGGTCGCGCCGAATCGTCGCGTTATTAAGTATCGAGAGGACGTTATCTCGGTGTATCGGCTTTGGACAGGTGAGTTGCTTTTTCCCTCGTCAGGAAGCAGCTGCCCGCTTCTCGTCTCGATGCCTTGGCTCGGGCTAATCTAACCGGCCAATGTGAATTCGATCGTATCACACGGATCGGCCGGTGCGCGACGCGCGTTCATTTATTATTCTATAATACCGTCGGCTTTGCATTAACAACTTACCCACGACGATTCGAAATCGCAAAACTGTAACGTCGGCCTGTCTTATTC